>JBBPJW010001205.1:0-13955 GCA_038088935.1 Pulveroboletus aff. viridisquamosus
TTCCTTTTCACTTTATTCTGTTTTAGCTTTGCCATGCTTTCAATTAGTTGGTACATCTTACTCTTCATTTCCTTCTCTCTGGACCACTCCATGCCTTCTTCCATTCTTGTTTCTTTCATTTTCCTGTCTTGCTTCTTACATCTCTTGTTACCTTTTGGTTTTAATCTAACATGTCTTGATGCTGTTATTGCTAACATCTTTATTCATCTCCAAGATGCATTGGCACCTGCCATTACTTCTGAAATAACTCCAGCCTTATCTCTACTCCTTGCTTATATTTCTTGTTACTTTAGAACTATAAGTACTTTAACTCCTATATGGTACTATAGTTCAAATATCAACAAAAACACCCCTTGTTTGGACATTATCCTCACTCTAACTGAGCTTCCAAGCTCACCCTCTGAACCTTTGGATTACCCTGGAGTAACTCCAGGCTCCAATGGAATTCCTAAAGAAAATCCTAAGGGCTTATTCTCATTATAACTATGCTTAATGCTTCTTATCTCACTTGTTTCTCATGTTGATCTATGAGACCACTCTTCTCTCTTCCTCTGACCTCTCTGCAAATCAGAACACTGGGTTTTGCAAGGGCACACCACATAAGGTAAAGCCAAGTCCCATTTGATCCAGTGAGAATTACCTTTAACCCTTTTTGAACCCCTTTAGACATTCTCAGAAGTCTTCAGAGTATGTTGCCCTTCATGAGCCAAGCCCCTTTAGGGTGCTGTACTCAGAATCCATTATCTGAAGTCTTACTATATGTCCTTGAAAGAAGTTTTGAAATAATCACATGAAGTAAAAGTGTAGTTGCATATTAATATATCATGTATTTAATAGGATTAATGTCTGGAAATTGAGCAGGCCAATCCAGAAGCTTGATATATTGCTTTTTAAATCAGATTTAAGCTCTTTTGGAGATATGCTTGAGATTATTATCTTGTTAAAAGATAATTTTATTTAAAGGAATTCCAGAATTCTTTATGCTTTGCAACAATCCTTTCTTTAAAATTGTCATATACTGTTCAGCATCTATTCTTTCCTCAACCTCACTTAAAACTCCCACACCATTCCATCCAATATAGCCTTATATCATGAGTAATCCTTCTTCAAACTTGACTGTAACTTTGATTTTCTTAGAACTTATTCCCTCTTCTTTCTTTTTCCACACATATTCTTGTTTATCTAATTCAATTCTATTGATTTTAGTCTTATTTGACCAAATTACCCTCTTCCAGTCCTTCACAGTTCAATGCTGGTACTTCAAAGCAAAGGCAAACCTGCTTTTTCTATGAATAACAGAGAGAAAAGATTTTTTTTCTTTACCACAGCTTTTAGAGAAGTGAAATTGAAAACTGCCATTGAACTCATGACTTGGATATCTGGTGGATGCTCCTAGACTCTACTCCTGGTAAACTACTAAAAGGTCTTTTAGACTAGTAGCCTTGAACTAGGCAAACAAGAGAAAGGATAAGTAATCTCTTGTATAAATCAAATCTAGCAGCTTGAGGCTATATAACCAGCTTAAAGATCAAGAGAGCATGACTGAGGAAAACCCAGCTTGCACTTCCTGCCTTATATATTGCAGTGGTCTGCACATAGACCAAGTATAGGAAGGCTACCCTAAAATACTACTATCTATGGACATTAATAGCAGTAACAGCTCAACCATAAGTAAAAGGGAGAATAAATTGAGTGGGTATAAGGAGTAAGGCATGGCCTTGCATATTAAGGGATAAAATGGAAGAGAAGACCATACCATGAGAATATGAAAGAATGGAAAGGAAGTATACAGAATTAAAGATATGAAAAGAAACATAATAGCTATAAGATTGAGAAGATCCAATCTGGATTTCTATTACAGATCAGATCTCATCAGGGACTGTATCTGGATCTTATCTGAGATCTGCCACATTATATGACTAATACCTTGTGCAGGAGAATACTTTCATATAAAGAACTTAGCCTTATTCTAGGGTTAATCTTGATAAGGCTACTCATTTGCATGATCACATGCTCCTGGTCACATGACTATGTAACTATTTGCATCACATGCTCAATAGTTCTCATGGTTATATGCTAGAGACCATTATATTTACTAGATGCATAACAAGAAGCTTTTTTAAGGGTCTTTCTGACTATTTGTGGGCAGACAGAAGTGCTGACAATAGAATTGATGAAATAAGTGGCCTAAACTGCAGTACTGGCCTTTCCAGTAAGAATTTGTTGAATAATAGCATGCTTGTTAATAGAAGAAAGTTTTAAAGGACAACCATGATGATTTTTCTTTTCTAATTGGATTTTCTGAAGGACCCTAGCCAAATTAGACTTCCATAGACCAGTTTGAGATGCAATTTTCCTACAGAAAACATCAAGAAAGGCAAGAGAGATAATATTATCTCATTAAACAGCAGAAAGATGTTTTATAATAAAAACAAGGGAATTTATTTGTGGTGGTAGGGTTTATATATGCTGCAGGCTAATTAATGACATAAGAGTGACATAATATATTACTTACCTAAGATTTATAATGATCTTACAGAACTTTAGGGTTCAATATATGTAATGGGAATTCATAGTCAAAAAACTGTTCCAATAAGTTGTCATTTAATATGGTTGCCATATTACCAAAACATAATCAAATGCTTTAATCATTGGACCAAGAGCAATCCAAGAGCAAGTACTGCATTTCATATACTTATAGTCTAGCATAATAATTAGTAGTTATTGATAGCCATTGCATTTAGTGCAAAACATGCAAATATTGGGATAGTTTTTTAAGCCACTGTATAAGACCAATAAAGCAGCTGTGGCAGCTCACAATATGAGTAATCTGAAAATAATGATTTCTGTTATATTTTATCACTACTTTTTAAATTTATTTTCAGTATAGCTACTTTGTATTGGTTTGTATACATGGATTATAATAGAGTATTCCAAGTGAGTCAAGTCTTTTTTAGATTTGACCACTTGTAATATTTGCCTCTCTTGACTGCTTAGAGTGATTTTTTGGATCTCAAATCTTTCTAAGTCTACCTTTTCCCTTGCTTAGCCCAGTTTAAAGTTTTTGCAGTATTCTGCCCCTGTTGTCCTTCTCCTTGCTCTTGTTGTCCTGCCAAGATTATAACAGTGTCCAGCATCTTAAGCAACATAATATTCACAGGTTACCTGCCAAACTCTAAGTGACTGTGTAAATGGTACATATAGTACCCACCATAAAGTTTATAACAGCTTTTGACTTTTAAAAACAGCTCAAAAGAACACCATAAATGAATGGCTGGTCCAGAGCTCAAGCATGGCCATACCATTGCATTCCTGTGACTTACATGCTTATATATTTTACATTACTTGAAAGCTCCCAGGAAAAAACTGGCCTTAAAAATACCTCTGTCAATATGGCAAGCTCTTGAAAACATTCAGGTTATTCTATCTTGACTCAAAGCATGCTAAAAACTTCAATTAACAAATGTGAATGAATAATTTTGACTTCAGACACAAGTTAAAAGATAGTATGGTGAAATTCTACCAGAGCATATCTGAAACAAGGATAAGAAAGGCAATAAAATGAATGGTAAATGGATTGAATTGAAGATAAAGTATATTTATGCTATAAAGAACCAAGAGTGCTATTATCAGCACAGTAATAATTTAGAGCTTGTTATTATTCTTGAATATGTAAATGCAGCAGAAGATATTTCATACTTTGTATTAAAGAATGGCCTATTTTCTAATTCATGGGATCCTGCATTTGATGGAATACAAGATTAGATTACATTTAAGTGTTTAAGTACATGTTACTCAATTTATGTCTGGTATTGCCATGTTACCTACTGTTACAGTAGGCCCAGGTAAAGACTAGTGTAGATCTCTAGATATAATGGCTTCTTGACATCCTAGCCTTGTATCTCAAGTTAACCTTGGTGAATGCTCCTAGTGTGTCCTTGATAACTGGTAGGGCTTTTTAGCTAGTGGCCCTGAACTAGGCAAAGAGAAAAGATGAGACCACTACTCTTGTATAAACCAGCAGCCAGTAGGAAGAGGAATCCTGTATAACCAGCTAAGAGATCAGAAGAGCAAGACTGGGTTTCCCCAGCTTGTACCTCCTGCCTTATATATTGCCCAAGTCTGCACACAGACCATGTATAGGGGGTCTACCCTAAACTATGCTATCTATGGACACCAATAGCACAACTGGCTCTATAGTAAAGTAAAGATAATGCATGGAGTGGGAATAAGAAATAAGGCAGTGGCCTCATGGATCAAGGGATAGAAATGGAAGAGAAACCATACCATGAGGATGTGGGAGAATGGAAGCACACTGGTTCTAGTCTATAAATAAGACATGGCCACCTTGAGGCCAAGGAGATCTCATCTGGATCTCTGCCACAGATACAGATCCTAATCTAGATTCTAAGATCAGATATTATCTGAGATGTGCTATATTGTATAACTGATACCTTTGTGTCAGGGAATACTCTAAATATAAAACTTAGCCTTAGTCTAGGGTTATTCTTATAAGGCATCTCATTCACATAATCATGTGCTCCTGGTTACATGACTATGCAACTATTTACATTACATGCTCAACAGTTTCCATGGTCATGTGCTGTGAACTGTCATGTTTGCTAGTCATATAACACTAGGTATATATATATCTGGAGTCAAGATTAAAGGAATAATATTTGACAATAGTCAGCCTAATGACAAAGAACATGGTGCAAATGCAGGACAGTATTGGAAAGCCTCTCAGTAGAGGTAGAGGCAAATCAAGGACACTGGAACTTGCTGAAACAAAAAAATACTTGCCAATAAAAGTTAAAAGCATGAATAAAGAATGTCTGCCAATAAAAAGTTGCAAACAAGATGGTATTTACCAGGACATATAGTACAAGGTAATCAAGGAGACTTAGATAGACTGTGTTATGTAAGGCCTGGGTAGGGACTAGCATAGACCTTGTGGTCTAGAGCTGGAGCTAGAGAAGAGGCTTAACAATAGTCAGCCTTAGAATAAAAGGTCATGGTGCAAGTGCCGAATAGCACCAGAAGCTTTTTAGTGAGATTTGGAGGCAAAGCAAGGGCACTAGACTTTTTAAGACTAGAAAGTTGTTATCAGGGCACATGGTTCAAGGAAACTCAATGAATTATTAATGCTAAAGTAGAGAACAGAGAGTCAAGATAGAAATAGTATAAGAAGTAAAAAGATGAAGTATGCTACTTTATAATATAAGAATAAGGTTCCAACTTGGTTAAGTGAGTTAGCATAGATAACTAAGGGCTACTAAATGATTCACATGGAAATGAATGGAATGTAATGAAAACAGCCTGTTAGTTGAAGCCATTAACTAATGAATATTCAGAAACAAAGAAGTCCAAAGGTTTCAAAATATAACAAGAAAGCATCTGAGATGCATGAAAAGTGGAAGCTAGAACAGGAAAAAAAAACAAAGGAGAAATCCATAATAGACTAAGATATATAGAGGTAGAAATAGTATAAGAAACAGAGAGGACAAAGTATGCTACTTTATAATATAGTGAATAAGAATAAGACTCAGTTGAATAAATCAGAGTTGAAAACTAAGGGTAACTAAGTGATCTGTGTGGAAATGAATGGAATATAATGGAAGTAGAACATGAGTAATGGTTACTAAGTTAAGAAATATTCTAACATAAAAGAAGTCAAAGGTTCCAGAATGCAATAAGAAATTATCTGAGATGTATGAAGGTCAGAAGCTAAGATAAATAGAGAAAAAGAAAGAGAGGAATATAACACCTACTAGATGAACTAATTATAATATTTTAAAACATTGATTTACCTCTATTTTTGTTCCTAAGGCTGAAAAGTCTCATGTAAACACCACCAAGCCCATTGTACTTACTCTTAATGGTTATAACTTATATAAGATCAGAAAACTGAGGCAAGCAGCATTCAATCATAATAATATTATTATTGCTTTTTTATTTAAAAACAACACATAAACTTTAACTTCTTGATATTGGCATCTTTTTATCTGTGCAGTAGTAGTGGTCCAAGCACTGTAATAAGCAGCTAGCACAAGAAGTTCACATTGACTGCTTTAGCTTCATTCCAGAATATTTTGCCACCTGTCATGCACTTGCATGTTATTATAATCAGGTCCTTTTCTTTTTCTCTCATGTTCTAGCTTTATATCTTCATGTGTCCTTAATACTTTCTTGTTGCATTCTGGAACATTCAGACTTCTTTATTTCAAAGATTCCTTTTGTCAGCCACTATTACTCATAGTTAGCTTCCTTTACCTTCCATGCATTTCTACACAGATTACTTATGTAGCTGTAATTATCTGCTCTGACTTATTCAGCTAAGTCTGAATCTTGTTTCCCTTAGTATAAGTAGCATACTTTATCCTCATATTCCTTATGCTACTTTTGCCTTATATCACCTCAGCTTCTCTTCTTAAGTACTCTTATTCACTCTTTAAAGGAGTTTTCCCACTTGCAACTTCTGTTGGCAAGAACTCCCTAGTTCTTATAAAGTCCAGTATCCTTATCCATTTCCAACCTTTACTAAGAAACACATGATGCCATCCTGTGTTTGCACCATTATTTAGTATCCAGGGCTGATCCTTTATTAAGCTCTAGCCTTAACTCTAGCCTTAAGGTCTATGCCAGTCTCTATCCAAGCCTTGCATAACAAAAGAAGTAGCATCTTTAGTATATATAAGAGCTTTGCTATGTCATCAATCTGCCAACTTTCTCATTTATTCTCAGGTAGTTTCAAGTGTCTTTTAAATATTGAGATGTGAGCATTGGAGGTACCAGGCAAAGGGAAGTGATGGGCTGTTGCTTTTGAAACTGAGATAAGGTTGATATTTTTTTATAATTGTAAATAGAGTAGAGCCCATGGTAGAAGATAAACTGTTGTTGTGCAAGAATTTTACTAGCTTGATTTACTCAGCCCAGTTCTCTTCTTTTTTGACTACAAAGGTCTGGAGATATTGTTTCAGTTTGCAATTGACTCTTTCTGTCTGGCCATCTATTTGAGGTTGAAACACCATTGATAGCTTCTGCTTAATTTGGAGCAGCTTGCATAGTTCCTGGGTGAATGCTGACATGAACTGTGGGCCTCTGTCTGATACAATCAATGATGGTAATTTACACCAGCATCAAATGTGATCTTAAAATAGTTTAGCAAGGGCAATGGAGGACATGAAGAATATGCAGGGAATAAAGACTGTTTCTTTTGAAAAACAGTCTATTACCACCAGGATTATATCATATCCATTTAACATCAGCAGTCCTGTAATGAAGTCCATGGATATGTTTATCCATGGTTTAGTTGGAGCTGGTAAAGGGAGAACTTTGACTGCCAGTGCTTTTAATGTGCCTTTTGCCAGAGAGTACCCTTGGCATTGGCATATGTAGTTGAAGACATCCAGCATGAGTCCTGGCCAGTAGAATAAGCAGAGGAGAAGGAGTACCATGCAGTTTCTGCCTTTGTATCCTGCCACTGGGATATTATGGCAAAGTTGAATTACTTCCATGTATAATGGCATGGAGATGTAAATCCTCTTGTATTTGTTGTATATGAGAAGCTATTGGTCTTCATTGTAATGGCAGGTCATGGGGGGATTATTCAAAAGTGAAAGAATGAATGGCTGCAGTAATGTCAGTGAGGAAGAAGTTAGATAGAGCAATGGCACACATTGTGAAAAACTTCAGAGGGAAAATGATTATGTCTTTGTTTAGATTAGATGTTGTGGTACCATGGTCCACTTGTTATGAAAGAATATTTGCACAACTGTTGGAAACACTCAATTTGTAGATAATCAAAAAGCAGAATTCTAGTAGATAGTCTACCCATCTTGTCTGGTGTGGTAAGAGGTCATGGGGGGATTGCCAATATTCTAGTGTCTGATGATCCATCCAGATTTTAAAAGTATTGCCAATTTATCAAGTAATAATGTTATTCCTTTAGTACATGAATAATTGCAAGGAATTTTTATTATACATTGGATAGTTCCATTCTGCTATGTCTAATAAGTGGGAGAGAAAGGCTACTGGATGCCATTGATCCTCAACCAAGTATGATAGTACTGCACCAGTAGCAATGTTAGATATATCAGTTTTGACTTGAATAAGAAGGTAGAAGTTGGGATATGTAAGAAAAGGGGCAGAGAATAAGGTATTCTTGAGAGCTTGAAAAGCAGATTGCTAGTTGACAGTCCAAATAAATGCTATATTCTTTTTTATAAAGTTGTTTAAAGAGCATGTGTCAAAACTTATTTCAAGACATATAGTGAGAATCCAGATGATGGATTCTGAGTAAAAACACTCTAATGGGGCATGAAAGGAACAAGAATGGAAGAAGGCATGGAGTGGTCCAGAGAGAATGAAATGAAGAGTAAGATGTACCAACTAATTGAAAGCATGGCAAAGCTAAAACAGAATAAAGTGAAAAGGAAATGGAGGGCCAGAATAACTATAGTAATACCAGTTCAGGGAAAATACAAGCATAGTGAGCTCAGAGGACCAGTAGGAACTGGGTCAGAATTGGGTTCAGAATATAAGATATGACAAATTGTGGAAGAACCACTTCTTATTGGATACTCTAGCTTATGATTAGACCTTCTTCATTTCTTTCCATATCTAGGTTTAGTCTCTGAGATTCAGAGTTATAACAATATACTTGGGGTCATTTGAAAGATGTCTTTCAGGTTATAAGAGGACATCTACAGAAGTTTATTAATTATAAAATAGGGTAGTGGTAGAGTGAAAAAATATTTCTGTGAAAAAGTGTCAAAAATGGATAGAAAGCATGTTTAGAAAAATTCAGGCAGTTATCAAGGCCAAGGAAGATTATACCAGGTAATAAATACCATATCCTATTTAAATTCAAAAAGCTGTCCCAATGAGTTGTTATTTTGATATGATTGCCATGTTACCAAAACATAATCAAATGATTTGATCATTGAACCAATAGAAATCCAAGAGCAAGTACTGCATTTCATGCACTTATAGTCTAGCATGATAATTAGTAGTTATTATTAGCCATTGCATTTCATGCAAAACATGCAAATATTGGGAAAGTTTTTTGAGCCACTGTATAAAGAGAGATAACATTCCCTATACTATATCTTTTTCCTCTCAGAAATACTGCACATTTGACACATTCTGTTCTAAGTATTTCCACCTTATAGTAATGTTCCACTTTTTTTTTAATGTTTTAAATTACTTGCCTCTTTACTATTGACTGGCATTATTTTTGTGTTGAATCTGCTATCTGTTATAGATCTAAATCAACAGCAAGAGAAAACCACCTTGGAGGTGCCCAAAACTGGGGAGAATAAAAGAATGGCAGCCTAGAGAAGGCACTGGGAAACAAGATAAACAAGTAAACAAGTGCTCTAGATTGGAAAACCAGTCTATGCCCTTGCCCCTTTATATATTGCTACAAAGTGTGCATGGACCAGGCCATGAGGAATATATAAGGTAGCTGGTATACAGAGAACAATGCTAAATAATAAAATAGGGCAAAGGAAAACTAAATAGAAACCAATGGAAAATAGAGAGTAATTAGTAAAAGAAAGCAAGGCAAAGGTAAAATATGATATCAGAGGGCTAGGCCATGACATTAGAGAAAGTCTAGGCTACAATAAGGTAAAAGACTATGCTACATAAGATTTAAAGGCTAGACCAGGCTAGATCTAATCATATGATATGATAAGATATAAGATAAGATAAGATAAGATAAGATCAAAGAGAGTGGTCAAAGATAGTAAATAGTAAAGAGAACTTAGCTTAGAGTAAGAATGAAAAATAGTCCCTAGCTAAGTAGTGCTAGTATATAATGGATTAAGGAATTAGAAGAGAAGAGAAGAAAATATGTATAATAGAAAGTCAGGATCTACCATAAGAAAGTCATAAGATGGAGATCTCTGCCACAGATATTATAAGATTATAAATGCAGATCCATAAAAATGGCTTTAAAGATATAGATTGAAAAGATCTTGGGCAGGTTCTGGGAAGATCTCAGATTTCATCAAGGTTGTTGCATGACCAGTTATGTGACCACTGACTGTAATGGTACTTATATAGGTCAGACCTTAATATAGAATTATTCAATATGGTATAGTTCTCTTATAATTATATGCAGTAAAAGTAATGGTATGCTAGATACATAACAATTCTTATCTGAAAAGAAAATTGAAAAACCACATGCCCTGTTACCTTTGATTTATGGCAACTTTATAATACTTAACTTAACTACTCTATCCACAAAAAGAAACTGCTTGTGATTATTCAGGCATTATGCAAATGATGTTTGAAACTCCTTGGGATACCTGTCAAAGTTTAAACTGATTATTACACTTTCAAAAAAAAATTCACTTAAAAGAATCTTTCTACTGTCAGATCCATTGGTTAGAGTATCTATTGAAATTTAACCTTATCTTCCACTATATTTCTGGTAACTGTAACCTTGCTGCTAATACTTTTAGCCATTTTCCCCTGCTACCTTTTTCTGAAGAACTTTACTTAATGTCTATTAATACTATTATTGTTCTCTCTGATAAGTCAACTTTTCCATTACCTGTACATTCTGTTTCAACTGCAGTGTTCTTTTCTTTTTTCTTTTTTCTTTTTTCTTTTTCCAACTATCACTTGATTATTAGCTAGTTTACAATATTCTTTATAATTATACTGCTAATCCTTATTGTCCAAACATTTCTTCCTACTTGGCTTTTTTCCTGGCCTCCAAGAGCATGACAGACTCCTCTTCTTAAATAGTTGTCTTGTCATGTTATAAACTCACTGTTTTTATCCCCTATTTCTTTACTTTACCATATTTAGATTATCTTTAGTTTAGCTGGCATTTAAGGGTAAGAGCATAGACTGGATTCCCAATTTAAATCACTTGTTTAGTTGTTGGCATTTCTCCTTAGTGAATATCCCTTAAGATAGCTAGTGTTATGATTCCCCCTTTCCCTTCTTTTATTCCAGAATACTCTCTGACTCAGCTGATATGACTTATAATCCACTCCCCTTACATAAGTTACATTATATTACACACAGGCTACTTCTCCCATGTTCCATCCATTTCCACATGGATCTATTACTTAGCATTCATTATCCTTATGACTCATCCAACTGAGTCTGAACCTTATTCCTCTGTACTATAAAGTAGCATACTTTACCTCCATTCTTCTTATGCTACTTCTACCTTCTACTCTCTACATCAATCACTTGATATCTTGGTTACCTTGAGGCTACTCTCTTTTTGTAATATATCCCTTCTTAGTTCACACATTGGTGTACAAGACAGAACCCTTGAACTCCACAGGTCAGTATTCCTGCTAAAGCTCAACACCTTGTCTAAGCACTCCTTTGCTGGTGTTGTTCTTGTGTCACATCACTCCTTGTCCATGAGCTGACCCTTTGTTAAGCTCACCCTACTCATAGTTCCCTCTTCTGAAGGTCTATGCCTCACCCTACCTGGGCCTGGCATAACAGCTGGTACTTTTTAGATTAAATCTCTAACATGTCATATTACAAGTCTGCTTTCTTTGTAAGCAACTTTCTTTTTCATGCCTATATTTCCTCTTGCTCTCTGTGTGCATGCAATAAGCATCTATATACTTTATCCACTGGTTCACTGTACCTGTTGCCCATGTCCAATTACCATGACTATTACACTGCAGGACTTTGAGCAACTATATCTATAGCCTTGATGTGCACTCCTACTACTGCTAGGGATTTTGCTAACACCTAACCTTTGAACTAGAGGTTAGAAGAACTAGGCAAGAGGAATATTGGATCAAGGAACTTATGAAAACCTTAGAGATTCAAGTGCAGAAGACTGGAGAACTCCAGCTTGAACTT
Organism: Pulveroboletus aff. viridisquamosus; assembly: GCA_038088935.1. NCBI lineage: Eukaryota > Fungi > Basidiomycota > Agaricomycetes > Boletales > Boletaceae > Pulveroboletus > Pulveroboletus aff. viridisquamosus. The sequence continues at coordinate 11,854 of JBBPJW010001205.1, forward strand.
GCATCCTTTTTATACTATTGTATCTTGAGCACAAACCAGAAGAGTATTTCCTGCCCTATAGTAGTGTATAGTAAGCTGCCTATTATAATGCATTTTTTCATTTTCTTCATCATGTGATCTTATCTTATCTTTGCCATGTGATTATCTAATCGTTATCTTATCAGGGCACATGACAGGTCACAAGATCTAGGGCATAGGGTTAGCCTCATGCCTGGACCCTGGTTGGTTCTTTTCATTTCCATTACTTCTCTTCCATTTCAGAAGCTGGACCCTTAATGGTTCCCAGGATAGCTTCTCTTCTTTTTGATCTTCATGCCTCATGTTATACACTGGCACTACTTAGCTAGGGGCTATTTTTCATTCTTACCCTAAGCTAAGTTTTCTTTACTATTTACTATCTTTGACTGCTTTCTTTGATCTTATCTTATCTTATATCTTATCATGCCATAAGGTTGGGTCTAGCCTTTGTACCTCATGTAGCATAGCCTTCTATCTCATTGTAGCCTAGACTTTCTCTGATGTTATGGCCTAGTCCTTTGATGTCATACTTTACCTTTGCCTTGCTTTCATTTACTAATTACTCTCTATTTGCCATTGGTCCCTATTTATTTTCCCTTTGCCCTATTTTCTTATTTAGCATTGTTCTCTGTATACCAGCTACCTCATGTATGGGAATATTTCCATCAGGGACTTGGTCCATGCACAGGTAGCTGTAGTATAAATACTGTAGCTTTATCATCTCAAGAGCCCCAGTTTTGAGCACTTGTACCATACTCATGTTAACTCAAGATCTTTTCTTTTCTTTTCTTTGAGCTTTTTGCACTGCTATCTAGTGGTGCATAACACTGCCCAATGGCATAAAAGAAGTGAAAGTCTAGAAATACATGAGAAATACAGATAGTATAAGATTATAGGCTAGACTAGCCTAGATCTAGTAAAATATGAAGTGGTGAAAGATAAAGATGTAAGATAGTGAAGAGGTAAATGGGTAACAAGGTGAATGAGTGATAGGGTCACATGATGTAACTATGTGATGAGTACAAGAGAAGTGCAAAGGGATAAAAAATAAAATAAAATGGAAAGTGTGCATTATAATAGAATATATAATATTCTAAATCCCAACTGGAGTTATAGCAGTGGTGATAAAGGCAGCTTCTTAGATCTAAACTCAATATCTTATAAGGATATATTTGAAACAGGGTATACTATGGACAATAGCTTAAAGAAGGCTCAAATCACTTTGAGTTCAAAAAGAATAATATATTTAATAATAGCCCAAACTACTCCCTGGTTATCCTATCTATTATAATCTTAGCTTGATGACAAAAGCAGCAAGACAGCAAATAAGAGAGGAACATTGCCTAACCCCTAAACTGGGCCAGACAAGAGTAAAAAAGTGCTTAGAAATGCTTAAGACTAAAAAAACTACTCAAAAAAGTTAAAAAAGGCAGGTCTTACAAGTGGATAAGTCTAAAAGAGACTTGACTTATCAGAATTCCCTATTATAGCTGCTATACACAAGCCAATACAAAGTAGCTACAGTAAGGTAAACAACAGGAATACAGATAACAAGAATAAAAGGGAAAATAAGTGTTATGGTACTAATCTAACATGATGGTCAGCACATGACCATGGGAACTGTAGAGCATGTGATGTGACTGGTCATGTGTCAGGAGCACATGATTGTGTGAATAAGTTGCCTTATCAAGGAAACCCTAGGCTAAGGTCTAAGTGAAACAGTTTCTTCTCAACCATCGCTGGAAATCGTGAACTGGTCCTAGTGATCGCTTCTAAACAACAAAGCTTGGGTTTTAACTAGATCCCAAGAGAACTAGGCAAGAGATAGATGGGTCAAGGAACTTGTATAAAGCGCAAGGCTCAAGTGCACAAGACTGGGGAATTCCAGCTTGGGCCAGCCTCCTTTATATATGCTACAGATGTGTGCACGGACCTTGTAATTGGCTCCAGCCCTAACTATGCTACAGTCAGCCAACCAATGGCAATAAGAGAGCGAGTACCTTAGCAGTTCCATGAGGAAGCTGCCAGGCATGATGTCATGGTCTAGGCTGTGATATGTGAAAAGAGTGAAGGTGTGAAAGAGT
>JBBPJW010001206.1:0-13955 GCA_038088935.1 Pulveroboletus aff. viridisquamosus
GACGAGACGAGACGAGACAGGAGGCAGGGATGCAATGACCCCGTCGTATCTGTGCAAGGAGAGGCGCTGGCTGGCTGGGCCGACTGGCATCCCAGCACGAGTCCCGAGAGTTTATTAATCTCGACGCCCAAACCCAGCTAGCGCAGCCCAAACAGCCGTCAACTGTCCGCAGCGGGTGATTTCAATTTAATATCTTCCGCAGACCCACGCACGCCTGTAACGCGCAGTCGCAGGACACGTTTCCGAGTTCGAGGTGGAAGGAAGAGACGAGCAGAGCGCACGTCGATGGCGGACGAGCGGTGCCAGCGATCGACGCTATGGCGCGGAACTATTTCACCGGCGGTCTGGACCCAAACGTGACGTTCCCTCGCGCCGTAATCTGCCCTGCCGCCCCGGTCTAGACCGCCCTTCATAGAGAGCGAGCCCGCGCGGTGGAGACCACCCTCGGGCGGCCTGTGCCGGGCGCAGGCAAGGCCGTCGTCGTCGACAGCAGGTGGCTGTGCTCCACGGGATCTCGGCGTGGCAACGCGTCCCGCGAGAACCCGAGCCGACGACCGTAAATAATTTCGTGCAACGCTCTCCCTCTCTTGCTCTCCCTCCCCCTCCCCCGCCGCCATGGCTTCCCTCGCCCGCCTACGTCCCGCCATCTCGCGCCGCGTCGTCCGTCCCCTTCTCCTCCTCTGCCGTGTCCACCCTCACCCGTTTTCTTGTCAGCCCGCGTTCGTACGGACGATCGCCACCGCGGACACCACCCTGCTCCAGGACACCGTCACCGACTACTCTCACCCGTTCACCGTCAGACTCCACCCAGACTCGTTCCGCACCCACAATTGCGACCCCCCTTCGCTCGACGTCCAGGTACAAAAAGACCAACTGCTCAAGATGTACAAGGACATGCAGACCATGCGTCGCATGGAGATGGCCGCCGACACCCTCTACAAAGCCAAGCTCATCCGCGGTTTCTGCCATCTCGCCATCGGACAGGTAAACGCGCTCGCTCGTCTTGTCCGTCTTGCCCATCGTCCTGCAGGAAGCCGTCTCGGTCGGTCTCGAGTATGGCATCACCCCCGAAGACCGGGTCATCACCGCCTACCGCTGTCACCCCTTCGCGGTCATGCGTGGAGGCACCATCAATGGTGTCCTCGCCGAACTCCTAGGCCGTCAGACCGGCATGTCCAAGGGAAAGGGTGGTTCCATGCACATCTTCACCCCTTCCTTCTTTGGTGGCAACGGCATCGTCGGTGCTCAAGTCCCGATCGGCGCTGGCATCGCCTTTGCACAAAAGTACCTCGGTAAAAAGACCGCCACATTTGCCCTCTATGGCGACGGCGCGAGCAACCAGGGTCAGGTGTTTGAGGCGTTCAACATGGTGCGTTATCGACCCTCTTGGAGCGACAAGCTGAGCATATATGCGCTCTCAGGCAAAACTGTGGGATCTTCCTTGCGTCTTTGTCTGCGAGAACAACAAGTACGGTATGGGCACCTCCGCCGAGCGCAGTTCCTCCAACCCCGAGTACTTTACACGCGGTGACAAGATCCCTGGTCTCCAGGTCTGTTCCTTCCTTCCATGACGCGCTGTAACCTGCCCTTGACGCAGTGACGCACACTTAGGTCAACGGTATGGACATCATCGCCTCCAAGCATGCCGTAGAGTTTGCTCGCAACTGGGTCGTGGAAGGCAACGGTCCACTCCTGATGGAGTTTGTCACCTATCGTTATGGTGGTCACTCGTATGTGCTCCTCCATTTTTTGCATGTTTGTAGGTCAATCTCGTTTGTAGGATGTCCGATCCCGGCACGACTTACCGCACGCGTGAGGAAGTTCAGCGGATGCGAAGCACTCAGGATCCAATCCGTGGATTGCAACGGTACATCGAGGAGTGGGGTCTCGCCACTGAACAGGAGCTCAAGGTCTGTCATTCATCCGCCTTCCATCGTCCAAACACCACTGAGACCTTTTCCGTCCTTTTTGTTGCACCCGTCGTCGATGTCATCTCGAATTCGCAGCAACTTGACAAGGCGGCCAAGTCAGAGGTTGACCAAGCCGTCGAAGAGGCCAAACAGTCGCCTATGCCCCTCCCCGAGGACCTCTGGACGGACATCTACTACAAGAACACGGCGCCACCGTTTATGCGTGGTCGGGAACGAGAAGAGGTGGGTGCATCTGTTGGTCTTGCGAGTCTACTCAAGCAGCGCCGTCCACGACAGGTTTACTACTATTCAGCATGACTCGGAGGTGGACGGTGCGTGGGGCAAGTGGAGATGGTCATCGGGTGACGGTGTGCACATGGACCTATGTTAGACGCAGACGCTTTCGTTTCATTGACTTATCGCATTACCCGAGTCCTTGATCGATCGCTCCTTATTCTGTAAGGCATAGTGCCCTGCCGACGATATGTGCACACGCGAGAAAAGATCACGACTTGCTGCGTTTGAATGTATTCGGATAGCGGTCAGTGTCTTTCAGTTTCGTGCTGGAACCTAGACGAGCGCGATGAAAAGCTCGACCGGAAAGTGGGGGACATGATCACATGGCAGGGGGAAATGGCGTTCGGAATCACGACGAAACCCAAGTCGGTCGTGCCTTTTGTAAGCGACGATAAAGCACGCGCCTCGGTCGCTGCCCACAGGGAACCTACGACACGGACTGCGTTCCCTAGAGGCCCAGTGTAAAGAAACGGCTGGGAGCAAGGCAAGGCATCGTGTCGTGACCTCCCCAAACGCCCACAACCGCCCGCACCAACCCACCATCCGACAATCAGACGCGTTCACGGTGGATCGTCCCATCGACAGCATCGCATCCGTGCAAGTAAGGCCGTCAAAAGCACGTCCCAACGCGTCTTTGAGAAATGGTCCCATCCGGGCTAAACGACCCTCTTTGCCACTCCAAGGTAAAGGGGAGGGGGATGAAACGCACACCTATGTCCCGTCCAAACGAGGACGCTACCCTCCTTTTTGGAATAAAGGGGGGGGGAAACGGGCGAGCGAGCGAGCCCCGCGTCCGAATCGCGATCTGTGCGAGGCGGACATGCGTGGGGAGAGGGTGGCAGGTGGAGAGCTGGAAGGGGATGGGTGCCTGGGGACAAGTTTGTTTTCGAGGCGTGTCCGGTGAAGGTTCGTGTGCATGCGTGTATCGATCGATGACGGGGATCAACAGTCACTTGCGTATGCGCATCGCTTGGCGATTCTGTTCCGAATACCCCAGGGGCGGTCGGACGGGGGTATGAACATGGTTGTCTGTAGGGTCGCCCTCTCCCGAGCACACGCTTACCATGGTGACGTATATTATACTTGAAGTCGCCGAGTCTGGAGATCTGACGTTCAGGGCACACAAAACTGCTTAAGGGGCAACCCTATACCAAGATACCCATCCAACTAAACCGGCAAGCACACGACACGGGGAACATACGCAACAGGATAAAAGAGACCTCGAGAAGAAAATCTGGTGGCAACCTCTACGCATAGGCTATTATAAAATGATGCTTGAGTGGACCGACGTCCACCACCTCACACGATGGTGATCGTTTGGTTCAGCGTCTCCAGAAAAACATATCGTCCAGCCTACATCAAATCAGATCCGAGTCAGCGTGCCAGCTACTACCCGTCTCAACGTCCCTACTCACCCCGGTGATCCCAACGTGTGCCACGCCAACCAACCCAGCACCTTCCGCAGCCCAGTTAGGCACCTTCACGGAGATGTTCTGGTACGGGGGCAGATCTTGCTCGTGGCGATGCGGGGTAAACGGCCCGTTGTACACGACCCAGCCCATGTTGGATGAAGGCGACGCGCAAGGCCTGTTTGGGCAAGATTGTATCCCAACGACCACAGCAACTTCTTCAGTTCCGGCCAACGAATCCTACAAACCGATACGAATCGAATCGGATCAGAGAACAGAGAGAGAGACGTGGAGAGCAACGACATACCGGCTGTTGCACTTGGACGACGAGACTCTCCCCCCGGCCCACAGTTTGGTTGGCCAGTGGAAGTCCGATGGCGGCATTCTGTGCAAAGACAGCGGTGGAAAAGAGGCAGAGGGCGAACAAGGACTTGATCATGATGGGCGACCGAGGGTAACAGTAAGAGCGACTGCTATCGAGAAGAACCGGGTGCGCATCACATTTTATACCTGGGCAGTGGACCCGAGAGGAGTAAAACATTAGACATCGTTGGCTGTGTTCAAACAAGCGGACAGCTTGCGCCATATCATGAAACTACCCCGCTTGTGAACCCTTGCGGTGAATGATCACCGCGTTAGCGAAGTAAATGGAGGCAGGACATGAGAAACGTGCGAGCGCCAATGTACGGGGTGCAGGAACGTGCGATAGTGCAAGCGTTGGGTCGAGCATATGGCGACGATGCCTGCTGAGCGTGAATAGGGTGTTGGAAGACCAGCGAAGATAACACAGGGAAAGGGTATGTTCGAGGCTCGTCGACGCCTATCCTGCTATGCACACGCTACAGGGCGCACATCGGTGAGAACAGCGGCCAATAGGACCAGTGACGGCGACCCAATGGTCCGCCAAAAACCATACAGTGCAACGGGATCAGGTTTTGCGCGTCAGCGTTAGTGATAACCGAGGGTTGATGCTCATTAGCTAACCGCTGTCGCCGATTAGCGGACTGGTAGGCTTGTTTTGTCCGATACCTCGGGATATTCTACGTGAAGGCCACCGCACGTTAAATCATCGGCCACGAACATCAGACCGCGGGGAACAGTCCGTAGGTGGTCGCAGAGCTTGCGCACACCTCAGTTGGACAGTAAGAAAGACTGAGGGATGCAACGTACTGATCAATGTAAGTCGTCTTACAACAAACGAACGGTCCATCCAGCCCATCTTGGCTGTACGTTTACGCTCGCGGCGCAGTTTGGCAGTGCAATGGCAGACCACCCGGGTCCGTTTCCTTCTCCGCTCAACGACAGTGCAAAATGGACAGGGACCAAGTGTAGGCGGTCAGTGCACAAATGAAGAGTCGGAATATGTGTTGGATGGCAGGATACTTGTAGTCACTAAGTATCCTAGGGTAACTAAGGTTTCGGTGTAGCAACTTGTTTATATTAAGCGTAGGTAATCAATAAATTCTAACAATATGTAGCATATACTACCATGTCACCCTAAGTGCAAAAAATCACTATTTTCATTCTAACATCTTCACAAAGACACTCACTGTCCTCGGGATCAATCTTTGAATTCATACCATGGCCCCCCATCTACTACGCATTTTTCCCGATTTTTTCTAGTGTGCATTAAGCATGTAGACTGACTCCGATTTTTGCCGTCTTTTGCATCCGGTACCTACGGACTTCAAACTTTCAGCCTCCGACATCGTAAAAAAAATGATCCCACACTCGCAGTACCCTTCTGGTGGCTGAGGAGGTGATTTTAAATTTGTCACGGATATGCTCAAGTGTGACAATTTACATCGACTTGCTCGTCAAGAATTGATTCTGCAACTTCATCCACTGAGCAGTATCCTCTTATACTTGCTAGAGGGAATATACAGGGACTTGTCCATGACCTGCAATTTTCAGTTCTTCAGATTAGAAGCAGGATCTTTCGGATCTGGGACTGAAATGGTCAAAACCACATCATTGATTTTGACATATATTGACAATTGTAGTACATCATTCCTCTTTACTCCTCCCAATTTCTTGACCAACGACTGAACACATGTGTACCTATCTCCCTTAACCTTTTCAAGCCTACTGGATATATGGAATGTAGTGTTCTGAACATTTGCATTGCATATGCAGTTTGGACTAAGGGTGACATGATAGTAACAGTGTCGAAACGCATCTCCTTAATGAAATGGTACCATCGTTCGCGCGTGTCTACTTTGCGCTTCCCTGAGTATGTGAAGTGGCTCCTTCGTCTAGTCCACCCACCTGAATAACGGAAGACGTTGGGCAGTCTCTTAGATTGCCAACGCTATCGGCATCATCCCTCGTCCGAAGGGCAGGGTGCCTTCAACCCTGCGTCCGTCTTGTGAGCGTCTAGCGACACGGCGGTTCCTCTGAAGCTGATGTGTCTCACCACGGGAGTGTCTTCAGGAGGTTGGTGGAACACCCGCCGTGGCCTACGGCGGGAGACACTGGGCGAGAGGCGGACGCAAAGAACAGGACCACGCTCTGTTGTGACTGCGACATACAGGTACAAGGGGCGACTGCCAAACCCTACGGACACGTTGGAACTATACGTGGCCTGTATGCCAATCGTAGTGCGGCAAGTGTACCGGGGCGTTACAGTTGGGTCCAATTCACTCCATGTTGCCGATGCTACATTGAAAGCGTCCGCCGTCACTAACGTCACTGACAGTGAGCTGAGCTTCTCTCAACCATACGACACCAACCCTTGGGTTTGATCGGGCGCGCTTACTTGATTCTGAAGGACAACATAGCTACACATTCAATACGAGAGATAGGTCCAGAAAGAAACGCCGTTCCTACATGGGGCAACCGACTCACTCATTTCCTTTCCATCTCACTTGCGCCGCACGAGTTGGATACCATAGTCCCTGATGCCCATCGTCAGCATGATGTCCATCTGGAAAACCCGTTCCCGCCATTCGTCCACGCTCTCGACTTGCCCGTTCGGTCGACGTGCCAATTTGGGTTCGATCCGCCACTCACGAAGTAGATGTGCAAGGAAGCACACGCCCTCTGTCGTGGCATACTTGCGGCCGACACAGGCGCGAGGACCTGACCGGTTTGAATAAACGCGTGTGGGTATTCCACGTCAATAGCACGCATGGTCTTACGTCGGCACGTCGGCTGCGATACGCACCAAAGCTAAACCCGAAAAACTCCCCGGAACCTTCCTTTACGTCTGAATGTTTGTCCTGCTTCTTGGCATACCATCGCGAGGGTCGGTAGATTTCGGGTTCGGAATAATACTTTGGGTTATATTCTAGACGGTCGAGGTGACATCGGCTGAGATGAAAACCGGTGGTACCGTGGCACTTACGGAGGCCAACGAGGTCGACCGCGACCTTTGGTGTTGCAGCATCAATGAATTGAAATGTTAGCGAATTAGATCAAGGACGACCTACATGTGTACCTTTTTTCACGACTATCATCTTTGGTTCATCAGTATCAGAGACGTTGAGGACCACATCACGCCCAGCTTCACGGGGAATGATCACTCCGGCAGCTGTACGATGATCCACACCAAGTTTATCGAACGTCATTAGCGAACCCAGAGACCAGCCGACGACTCACGGATCATTCGGATAGCTTCGTAGAATGCCGCGAGTATCTTGTCAAGCTTGCTATAGTCTTCATAACGCTGTGGATAGCAGGATTGGAGCACTCCAAGCGTCAGCCCGATCGGTGACGTGCCTTGTGCATACGCTCACCAGGGTGTCATCATCTCTACCTTCTGTTACCTCTCGCACTTGTGAGGCGAGTTCGTCCTGGATGTCGAATTCCAAAGCGAGGAACGTAAGAGTGGCTGCCAAAGTATGGGCCGTCGTGTCTAAATTCCGCATGCACGCATCGGAACGACATCTGCTAGACCAGAGCGACATTCCTACCGTGTCCAGCATACAAGAACGAGAACACGTCGCCGACCTGAGATAATGAACATAAATGGGGATGTCATCCCACCGCCTACGCATTGTTGCCGACAAACATAGCAGGGCTAGGAGTCAACTTACCAATTCGTCGTCACTGAGGCTCCTCTTGCCACCTACATCTTCCGAAGCACGGATCAAGAGTGAGATGAGGTCATTGCCGGGTTTAGTGTCCCCGTCGGCTGCTTCGTGCCGAATGGTCTCTCGTACCGCGTTGACTTGGGATTGCACGAATACGCGCATGGTGTCGTAGGCTCGACGTGGGCGTTGGATCCTGCAGAAATTGTCAGAGAACAAACCTGGCTTATCCTTACTTCGGTATGTGCTGACCACTCAAAAGGCAGCTTCCATGCCCAAGAAGGGGCGATCAACGTAAGCAAGATTGTGTTCGTGATAATATGGAGACACTCCTGCGCGCTGAGTGCATCGTCTTGACTAGGTTTCTGAGTCCACGTCAACGGAACTCCAAATCCGACCGACGTGAAAACAGTGAGCGAAAACTGCCACAAAGAGTCAGATGCATAGAATAGTCACGATCTGCGTGCGAGTCTAATTCTAGGGGAAGAAGACAGTACCTTGAACGTGACTGAGTTGACGCTGGGCACATCGATAACATCCTTCGAGGCTGAGCCTTGGGCCGACATCATTTCCGCAAAGAGTTTGCGTGAGGCGTCCCAAACAGTGGCATAACTGTAAGTCAGCGACGACGACCCAGCATTAGTCGCTGCACACAACTTGGGCCTCTTTACGTACGTTTCATTGTTAAAAGCGGGCGTGGTGATCTTGCGGTGTTTTCTCCATTGGTCACCGTATGCATCGACGATGTTCGGACCCCAGAATCTGTTTTAGCGACGTGATGAGGTGAGCGCAACTAAAACTGAGCTGCCGGTGGGAATATGCTTGGTCAACTTACAAGAAAGGACCCTGAAATGCTGCCGACTTGTCAAATGCGTCCAACCCTCCCAACAGAACCTGCCTCCCCACTGCCAGGGATCGAGTGAATATCATCGGTACACCATAAAGGAACGGTACGAATGACACCGTATCGCGACCAAAACGACGATAGACTGGTATAGTGTCGTTTGAAATCAGGGACTTGGAGCGGCCAGAGAATGCATTGCGTCACACACCATTGCGACTCTTGCGCCATTTCCAAACGAACACAAAATCTAAGGAGAAGCCATGTCGAAAAGGAGTAAGACGGGTGGATGGGTCATGTTTGTCCAGACGCTCTCACTAGGGTTCCACCATGTATCGGGTAAAATACCGCTCGGGATGGAACAAGGAGCAAATGGGATAAGGTAAAAACCGGGAAGCGAACCGACACTCTGTTGACATTATGGGCATGCCGTCTTTCGGTGGAACACACCCCACCGCCACAGCCACAACAACGCACCTTGGTGCCTTGTATGAGTTTAGCGGCACGCGATATGATAACAAGGGCACTAAGAAGGGCAGTCGTCCTCCACATTGAGATATCTAAAAGACGTTATTAGCACGCTCGACTGGGCTTGGTCATATACTTACCAAGAACGCCTTGTGAGAATGAGACCCGAGAGCGCCGCTATGGTCTCGGGCGGGCATCAAGAAAGCCAACTAAACTTGCTTTTAACGCGGCTGAGCTTGGCAATTAAAGACACTGCAACGAGGGCGTAGCCCTATAATTACCAATAATCGGGACCACTTAGTGCAACAGATGAGTAGGAAGCGATGAAACAGGGACTAGCGTTGAGCGCTTGGGTTTGACGGATCCTATAGACTAAAGTAAGCTAAGGTAGGCTACTGGCCTGACGAACGTGTTACTTTTTGTTACTATGTATATCTGTGCCAAGCCTCACCGTCGATAGACTTCAATGGGCCTCAGAAGGTCCACGCAGTACCAAATTTAATATTGAACCAATTCATTCGCCAGTTTTAGTATCGAGGCTTATGATCACCAGCAGCAATGCTGGGAGAAATCGCTCTGGAGGTCCTTTATGTCTCGACGATTTAAATAGAATACATATTGCAAGTAATCCGTAACGTTCCGAGGTGCACAGAGGCAAACGAGATCATGACTCTAGTGGGACAATAACGCTCACATAGGCGAGCATAAATGAATCAGGGTTTGACAAATTGGCAAGTCCTAGGCAACCCTCCTCCTGAACATGACCCGAGCGAAAGGGTTGACTGCAATCGCAGTGCCAAACCGCAAATTTTGTGGGCGTGTCGCATCGTCCTCCAGTTTGACATCGTACGAAACAACGACATAGGCTAACATCGTATTAAGCATGATCGCGGCGAAGAACCGACCGGGACTACATAAAGAAACACGCTTTCTCATAAATCCAGCGACCTAACAGTGAAGGTGAGCTCTCACCACGCGTGTCTGCCATGTCCAAACACCAAGTACTCAGGGCTAGTGGTGGAGAGCTGGTGTTTTACGCCGACACCATCTTCGCCACGCAATTTGGCAAACCGAAAGGGCCTGAATAGCCCCGCATCTTCATAGAATTCGCTGTCGCAGTGCATCAGTTGAGTCGCCATCGCAACAAATGTCCCTCTTGGAATGACGGTCCCATCAGAAAACGTGACATCCTTCATGGCCTTGCGCACCATGTTCACTGTCAAAGGAAGTGATTGATTCCATTGTACATAGTATGCACTATACTTACCAAGACCAACTCCATCAATACGTTGGCTTTCTTTCATGAAACTGTCAACTTTATGCATCCTCTCTACTGCAGCCCTTGACCAACCCTCCTCCTGGACAATCGACTCGACTTCCTCGCGAAGAGATTCGATGTACTGAGGATTGGCTGCAAGATTATAGAGAGCTTGAGTAAATCCCTGCAGAAAGCCGCTATCAAACATCGTATCCTGATATTCACGCCCGAACCTACATTCGAGGTTGTCTAGCGAACGAAGAAGCTCGCTTAGTACCGTAAAGTCCAAGGGATCAGGTAGGCACATACATGAATGGCGGCAAAGTTCATGGCCAAAGTACGCGACGCTATGTTGCTTACGTCGCGTTGAGAGCCCTCCGATCCATCCATTAACCAAGATAAGAAATCATTCTACCAAGGTGGGGGTGAGTTATCGCTACGGCAACAGTAAGAGCAACCCACGGGCTTATCGCTCCATGACATGTCGCACTCTTTAAGATACTTCCGTCGCGCCTCAACAATCGGAGAAAGGTGTCTCACACAACACCTGTTGCTTCTAGGGATGTTCGTCACAAAACATGTCACAAACCTGGAGAGAAGTAAGCGGCTGCGTCAAACTAGAGGAGTAACTATAACTTGCGGTGCCATGAATTTGGGAAAGAGGCCGATTATGGCTGCTCCTTTGATAACTTCCAGAGTAAACTGTATACTGAGGTTCACCCAGTCGGGATCACGACCTAGGGTGTACGGATAAACAGGTTCAGGAACAGACGGGTATATTGACATACATAAAGGGAGACCAACGAGTACCCTATTGCTAGTCCTGCTAACGATCTGTTGGATGGTTCTGAGTGCAGGGACGCTCTTCCACTCTAACATTCATGACCTGAGCGAAGGGTTGAGGGTAGCAACAGCGAACGTCAACTTACCATGTCCCTCAAGCTCCAATACGTCGTCAAAAGCTGTGACAATCTCGTCTCTGATGTCGGGATATAAAGTCGAAAGGTTACGATTGAGTCCCGAGCGGAGGATCGCAATATGATATGGATTATAGTGAGTGTCTCGTCCTAGTGTATGCTCCGTTTCCAAAGTCTGTCGCACCTCCAATCAGGCTGTTTCTGAGGGGAAAGAACATGTCATTACATCGCCCATAGCCTCCGTAAAGTTGAGTTCGTCGTCGCGAGATTTGCGAAATTCTTCTACATGCTCGCGACCGCTCAAAATAACCATCCAGCTCTGGAACGTCGACACCTTGAATGGAGTGCCCTTGTACTATAACCATTCACGAACGTTAGCATAATAACAATGCAATCTCGGGCGGCAGACATACTTTATCGTAACCTTCTTGAATAACATCGGTGGCATTGACGAGAAATGTGACGCTGGCCCACCACGATCCAAGCCAAGTATTCGATCCAACCGTCGGGATCTGATCGAGCTGGTCCATGATTGTAAGCTGGAAGATGAGAGTCACCGCCCACACTCACATCTGGACGGTCGGACAGCTTCCAAATCAGGATCACTGCAACAGCAACGACGACAACCATCATGCAGTAGGTTGCAGCCGAGATACGATCTGGTAACTCTGGGATTTGGAGTGGCATTCGTAAGTGGTTCTGTTGTTCACTCCAAGTGTGGACGTTGAGAGGCAGACGAACAGATGGTGGGTGTGCAAGCGTCTCACCCTGCCTTCCCTTTGCCGATATACTCCGGATAGATGTAGTCCTGGACCACAAGCGGTTAAAACCGTGCACCACAGGGGCAGCACCTATGAGGGAAGGCTGAGCACAATGCTCGTAATTCATATAAAAATTAGCATCTGACAGGTTTCAGCGACAGATATCCCAGAATGGTGTAAAAAATCTACCCGATCACAGACCATGGCTACCGGAGAAAGGCCAAGACTGACGACAGCCTGTGTGAAGAGCCATGTCCGCTCACGAACGTCCCCGGTGACAGATCATCAATGTTTCGGCACCGCTACTTCGCAGACGGCAAAGTAGGAGGGACGATATAAAATTTGTACGGGGTTTGAAGTTCAGTCCCGTAAAATTGTCGCACGCAGGCCACAGTACACCGGGCGGACATGGTCGACGTTAACGTAGCGATGCAGGATGGCTGTCGCTGTCATGAGGCAGAGTCCAGCATGACGCTGCCGGGACCGATGACCGTGGGAGTGTCAAGCAAACTTGGCTAGAAAACCATATGCCACCAAAAGTTTCGAGACCGCCTTCTCGAGAGTTCAAAACACGTCTAATTGTGGTGTTCGCCAGTATTCCGTATTTTACAGTCCCTTATTTCGAGAAGAAACAATCCGTTGAAGCAAGTTGACCCTGACTAGATTTGGCTGACGTGGATGAGGAGTAGGTGTACACCAGCCTTAAGCATAGGAACGGCTCTCTGGTGCGTTAATGGCGACCAACGTGTTCTCAACTCCAGAGATATAATTATCCTGTCTCCCCCGGTAATACCGTTATGCCATGTAAGCGGATCCTGTGTTCTCTTGTTCACTGAGTGTTTCTATACCTACCAGTTACGCCCAAGAAACCTAGAGAACGACGGTACCTAAACCCATGCGTGTAACCATGTCTGTCGAAATTTTTGGGTAGCGGAAATGATGGAGACTCTGGACGCTTTGCGGGGATAAATCTGGCATCAACGCAATTGCGAACTGCCCTTGCACCGAGTATACCCGACATGCTCCATATACCGCGGACATAAGCTGCATCCCTCGATTGCTGATGGAATATGTTGTGACGGAATGGGAAACGGGCACGCACGGTGGGCTACCAGTTGGGTGTAGTCCAACAGGAAGTTTGGCGGGATTGTATCATGATCCACTGAGAGACCCTGATATTGTCCGATTTAGAGGCTGTCAATGAGGCGCAGAGACTTGGTACATGTAAGGTAAAGCAAACAGGGAATGGAAAATAAGCAGCTCACCTCAGTCGTGTGCGAAGCATCGGACTGAGGGGCTCCGAACTGAATAGATACGTTATGTATGTACTCCTATGTATCGTATGATCAAAGTGATTGGCAGTATTTGTACGAAACATAAAAGGGACAAAAGATAATGTACACACGCGAAATAGTAGTAAAGGGGTCCTCCGGGACTGAGATACCTCCCGGACATGTGATACTGCAGCCTGCATGCACGCAGGCTAGGTATGGCGCATTTCGTGTTCCTGGCTACGAGCGTGCTTGATATTCTAACACATGTCCCATTCCCTTCCTTCTGCAAGTTGAGCACCGAGCGTAGCGCCTTGCAGAGGGATCATTAGCGAGTTACGAGATGATGTTGGCCATCGTGGACTACCTCAATTCAGAGAATTCAGAATCAATTAGCCACCTTGTTGATAAGACTGGAGTACTTTCACATGGTGGTTGAACAAATGGGGTAGTATACGGTCAAGGTGCACCCGTCATTCACCTCAATGAAAAGTAGGATTGCTGGGTCGGATGGAATATGAGCATTAGTTGTAGATTGCGTCATCTACGAGCGAGCACACCAAACGTCCTTATAATAAATGTCAATGTTGTAATTTTGACCGGCACGCATTAACATTCCTTTTATGGTAAAAGTTACATAAGCTGAGAGCGTACTTCTTTCTAGCTTATGTTCCTCAGTAGCTTGACATCTACTGAGGGTAAGCCCTATTTTATAGGCATTTCTACTGTACTAAACTATCTTAGTTCTCATAGGTAGTTACACTAATATCAGTAGCTTGACATCTACTGAGG
>JBBPJW010001207.1:0-13942 GCA_038088935.1 Pulveroboletus aff. viridisquamosus
CGATGGTGGTGGCGGTGGCGATGGCGGTGGCGAACCTGTCGGGGAGACCACGCACGGACGGCCGACAACGTCGACATCTGGGTCGACGTCTGTGCCGCCGACCGATGGGGACGATGGGTCGTCGGAGCTGGAAAAGAGGCTCCGCATGCGGGCACGTCTGCGCGTTCGACTCGCAGCGATGAAGGGCGTGCGTTCGAGCACTGCGCCCGTGGGATCGCTGTCCCTGTCCTAACGGAAGCCCAGGGGACGTCGGGGCCCAAGACCCGGACTGGGAACAGGGCACTCGGGGGGGGGCATTGGACGCGAGGCGTAGGTTCGTGATGGAGTGGTTGGGGTGTGGGCACGCGCGATAAGGATAAGGTTCGGGGTGCGGAGGAAGTTGTGTCCTTGTGTCCTGAGTCGGATCGGATTGGGATGGGGAGGGGAGGTGGCGTTGGGGTTGTGTTGGCGCTGCCGGAATGGAGGGGACCCGATGGGGATGATGGGGAGAGGGGGCAGCCTGACGTGCGTTTCCTCGCCCTCTTCCCTGCGGTGTCTCGCGACCGCTTTGTTTTTTGCGGTCGTCGTTCACATGGACGGTGTCGTGGACCGACCGGACAGACCGTATGGCATGACAGGGCGCGGACCTGTCGACAAGTCGTCACTTTTTTTTATTTTTTATTTTTTATTTTTTATTTTTTATTTTTTAAATCAGTGGCCTGCGGTCGCACGCCCCGAACCACCGTCCAAGGAGCCCCGGGAAAACGCTGGAGGGCAAGCGGGGGTTTCTATTAAATGACTGCGTGCGTGTGTGTGGTGTGCCTATATAACGTAGCCGAGGTATCAAACTATTGGAATATACAGAAAAATACGGAATGCATTAATACGGAATTGGGAAGATGGGAGGGGGGAGAGACAACTAGGGTCGACAAACGCGTGCGCGCGTATATATGCGTGTGTGGGTGGGATGGCAATATACTGTTCGCAAAAAAAATAATGAAAAAAAAGGGACAAGGACGCGCTGGACGTTCGAAGAGGGGGGGGTGCGTGCAAAGGACGGGAGCAAGGCTACAGCAAGAGAGCAATGAGCGCAGTCAAGTGGGAGCAAGTGACAGAGAGTGGCACAGGCAGGATCCGTCCATATCCGCCACTAATGAACACACGTCCAGCGGTGATCCGCGTTCCTAACAGGGACCGGGGGGACATTACTTTACAGACAGGGAACATGTCGGAGCCGGTCGCGATGGGACATTGGGCGAGGGATATGGTGTGTGTACGGTACATGCCCGACCTCCTTTTCTAAATTACTTGCCGCTGGTGCTTGGTGCGTGTTTGTTTAAACAAAATTAGTGCCGTGTGACTGTATAAATCTGAGATTAGTATGTGGTGTTCCATAGGTACGTGTTTAAAAAAAAAAGGAGGGAAAACGATTATAAGATGTCGGATGGTAGAAACGTGCAATGACTTGGGTACTGATTGTATCATGGTTTAATATGCAGTAGGGTAGGGGAAAAGGAAGCATAGGTGCCAGTGAGACGCCAGAGAAAGGCAGGGGGGGTAAGCAAAACAACACACATAAGCGAAAGCGATGCATGGACGGCCATTAAAATGTACGCGTGTGGTAGACCGAGTCACGATCGAGGGGTGGGATGAAGGAACGAAATCGAGACCAAAAAAGGGGAGATGAAGGGGAAAAGCAAAAAGACGAAACGAGACATCAAAGAGCGAGCCGATAATGAAAGGATGGCGTCCACGCAAAACACACGGGCAAGGAAAGAAATGAATATTAAAGAGGAGAGTAAAAAAAACGCATCGTGACGTGTCTTGATGGAGAGTGCGTAAGAGAGGATTGATCGCAGGGCAAGGGCGGCGGTGCTTCAAATACGGGCGTGATGCTGGCTGGGGTGTTGGTGCAGGGAAACAAGGACCATGCATAACGACATCACGGAATCCGCGCGATCACACTTCTCCAGCCTCGTCGTCTGATCCCGCGTGACCTTCTCCCGGTGCAGAAGCACGGGGAGAAGCCGCGGACGTTGAAGGCCGCTGACCCCGAGAAGACGAAATCATGTGATGGGAGAGAGGATCCAGCACTGGGCGACGGTGTCGTGCCCCCGAAGACGAATAAAAGTGCGTGCCACGAGTCGGGTCGGGAGACACGTTGCGCATAACGCGATCGTGAGCTCCAACGGCAGGGAAGCTTGCCCTTGCCGACGGTAGCGACGATCCCGACGCTTGCGACCAGGATGCAAACTCGGGGCGGGTGTATGGTACAAACGTTTGAGGATCCCACTGCGGCTGCGGCTGCAGCGCGAACGGGGGTGGGATGCTCAGGCGCACAGGGCTGCCTGGTTGGGCGGATAGATCGGGGCGGTGGACGGTAGTGAAGGAAGTGCGCGATGGAAGCGGCGGTGGCAGAGACGACATCGGCGACACATAAGGTTCAGGTTCAGTGCTGGTGCGTGGTTCCAGTGCAGCGAGATGAATGGGAGGAAGCACCCTAGAAAAGTGGGGCGAGGCCTCGCCGTGCGTTGCCGGGGCGGGTTGTGGCGCGGGACCGCACGTGCTCGCTCGAGCGTCGCGGGGGGAAACAGCTGGGAGCAACCGAGTGGGAAGAGGGTGGTGGGAACTCCCCGGGGGGGTCTCTGGAGTCGTGGGGGCTCGTCGCGGGGGCTCGCCCTCGTCGGAAGGGGGACCACGGGGGCGAGGCGGGGACGACCAACCGAGGACGCCCGGTCGTGGTGGGGCGGGGTTGGAGTCGAGCGACAGGTTGGATTCGTGCGTAGAAGGGCGGGTGCTGGTGGGGTTTGCAAGCGGCATTTCAGAGGTGGAACCACTAGCCGGCGGAGAGGAGTAGGAGGGACCGGCGGGAGTCATGATGGGAAAGGGACCGAACTGAGGCGGACGCGTCAAGGGGGCAGATTCACCCTGGGGGCGTCTCGCCTTTTGTCGCTGGTTCTGAGGGCAGGATCAGCGACGGTCGGGAACGATCGTGTCGTTGTCGAGGCTCGGCGAGAAAGAAAAAAAAACGAACCTGGAACCAGATCTGGACGAGGGGCGAGGGTGGGTGTAGATCGACACGGGAACTGGACACACACCTGTACTTTGCGCGCACTCAAGCCTATTTGACGACCGACTTCTTCGCGCATGGCAGTCGTGGGGAACCGAGACTGGGACAAGAGTGCGAGTGGGAGGAAGCCAGATAGGGAAAGAGCAGAAAAAAAGGACAGGAAGCGACGTACCTTTGCCAGAAGAGCATGGAGGACGGCAGATTGGTGAGGCGTCGTAAGCGTCCGAGTGCGCTTCTTTTTGGGGGGGGCAGTGACCTGCGGGGCAGAGCGCTCGGACTGCTGACTGCGCTCAGCCTCGGTCTCATTATCTGCCATTCCACTCTGGGAGGAGGAGTCGGAGCTGGAGGAGGCACGCTCGGCGGTCATATGCGCGGGTCGGGGTGGTCGTCGTCTTTTAGTTGGTCTTTACGTCTTGCTCTGGACGCGAATGATGGGATGGACCCTGAGCCAAGTGATGAGGGGAGGTGGGATCTGCGGTAAGGTGTGACGGGGGTGGTGGTCGCGGCGGGGAAGCAGATGTCGCCGGGGACGAGGGGCCTGAGTGTCGTATCCAGAGTGTCGCGAGGGAGGGTGCGGGTGCGGGGAGGGGGGGGACACTTTGGTGTGATATTAGTAGTCGGAGTAGCAGGTGTTCAGGAGGCGAAATGGGGCAAACGAATAAACAAATAACGAGTGCACGGAACGATCGTGGTTTAGAAGACCATCTGCAGCCCCGAGGAGGAGGAGGAGGAAGAGGAGGAAGAGAGCGGTGGGAGGAGGCTCACGAGCTGGGGGAGGGACGGGCTCGTCGAGACGGACGACGACCCGCGCCGCACGTTTTTCTCGACGACATGGGCCCGCTGACAGGCCTGTCCATTCACCCATGAAAGCCACGCCTTGGCGGGCGATTCTGCCGACATTTCTTATGGACGTCCGTGTGAGCACGCTGGGGCTGGTGGGGACCGTCTGCGTTGCTACACGACGCACTCGAACACCTCCGCCGCCATCTGCTTGGCGCGCCGTTCTGGGCAGTACGACGATGCCTGTGCGCCCCGTTGCGCCCCCAGCTGGGCCTCTCTGGGGAACAGGCCTCGTGTCGACCGCGGTCCCTCCTGGGTCGCGCGACGGGCTGGGCGGCTGCAATGTTGACGCCGGTTCGCTTACTTCCGCCATTCATTAACCGTGTCCATGACGGCGCATATTAGGTGACGATCGTCCAAACGGAAATGGCTTCCACCCGAGAAGCCCAGAATTCCCAGCGAGCGACTGGCGTAACGCGACCCAGGGTCAAGGCGCGCCGTTGCGACAGGACAATGGACGACTCGGTGCGTGTTGGACTCGGACTCGGACTCGGACATTGTCGCGGACGTGCAGCGGATCGCACTGCACGGGTGATCAGTGACGGGCAGCTGTGCTCGATTGTCGGACGTCGTCCCAGGGCCAGCGACAGGCTGTGCGTGTCTCGGGCGCGACGGTGCGGCTGATCTCGATGGTCAGTGGCGCCTGTGCAGTCAATGGCGGTGGGCAGTCGCTAGCGACGCCGTGGCGACTGTGCAGGGAGACGTCTTGTCGACATGGGACGGCGAGCAGGGTCGGATGGTTTGCCAGACGTGGATGACCCATTCTCCGGGGAGGCCCTGCAGCGGCTGTGCCCTTCTTCCACCCACCACCACCATGTCGTACTTCCTCCCCCATCTGCCCTCTGGCTGGCACGTCGACGAGGCCATCAAGTCCGAGGAGGACCGTGTCGTCGTCATCCGCTTCGGACATGACTGGGACTCCCAGTGCATGACCATGGACGAGACCCTCTACGCCGTCGCCGAAAAGGTCCAAAACTTTGCCGTCATCTACCTCGTAGACATCACCGCCGTGCCCGACTTCAACAAGGCCCGTTGCACACGCTCTCCCCCATACCGCCTCTCCTGACCGCCCGACCACAGATGTACGAGCTCTACGATCCCTGCACCGTCATGTTTTTCTACCGGTCGGCGTCTCCCGTCCGATCTCTCACGACGCACTCATCGTCGCCCCCAGCAACAAGCACATCATGATCGATCTGGGGACGGGCAACAACAACAAGATGTGCGCATGCTCTCCTCTCTTCCACCCGCTCACACTCGCCCGATCTCTAGAAACTGGGCCATGGATAACAAGCAAGAGGTCCGCATGCTCTCCCCTCCGTCTCCCTCCCTCTCTTCTCATTCCGCCCCCGCTAGCTCATCGACATCATCGAGACCGTCTACCGCGGCGCCTCCAAGGGCCGTGGTCTCGTCGTCTCGCCCAAGGGTGTGTCTGCCTTTGCCCTCCAGCGCTCGTGCCTCTGATGCGGTCCGATAGATTATTCGACCCGCTACAGGTACTAGCCTCTCTGTGTCCTCTGAAGCGCTGCTCTCCCCCCCGTTCGTACGCTGGACCCTTGTAGCTAGTCGTAGCCAGGAGAGAATGAGGGCCGGCATTCTCGCGTTTCTGATGATGTAATCTAATATCCTCTCGAGTTGTTGTTCTCCACCGTCCCATCGCCCGTCCCCGTCGTTCGCGATGTCTGTCAGCCCCGCGCCATCGTCGCCAACAAACTTTGTGTCTTCTGTCGCAGCGAGCACTGTCGCCTCATCACCACCACCAAGCGAAGACCTGGCGGTCCCCGACCTGGAATTTGCAACACGTCAGGTATGCCCATTGACCACCATGAACGTGCTCATCCCGCCCGTCATGTTGATTCGACCGCCCAGTCCTCTGCAGTGCCAGACTCTCCCGAGGATGACGACGTACGCGCTTTCTGCAGCCCTCTCCCTCGCATAGCTAATCCTTGTCTCCTAGCAATTCCGGGACCGATTCGCGCGTCTCGAACGTCTCCTCGAGAAATCATTTACGTACTCCAATCTCCTCGGCGCACAGATGGACAAGGAAAAGCGGACCTCGGCGTTGCGTGCTGCGATGCGCGTCGCACCGGCACCTTTGGGTACCACCACCGGCCCCGGAACACGAAAACGTCTGACGCGCACCGCACCCAAACGGCGTCTTCCACAAGAACCCGAGGAAGAGGTTTTGCACGGCAAGTCATCCTCAGCAGAATCCGCGGACCCGCCTCAGGGCGAGACAGATGCGGTGGAAGCGCGTCCCAAGTTTTTACAGCCGTCGTTGATCACGGGGGGTAAGCTGAAAGACTATCAGCTCGAGGGTGTCGAGTGGATGGTGTCGTTGGACAAGAATGGCGTGTCGGGTATTTTGGGTGCGTCTCGTGTCCATCCAGTCGTCCCGCGTGTGCCTGACTTGCTTTTGTAGCGGATGAAATGGGGTTGGGAAAGGTGAGTCGTCCCCCATGGTCTCGGCTTGTCTTGCCAACGACGCACCTTGCCACAAAGACGCTGCAAGTGATCGCGTTCAACGCGCATCTCCGCGAGCTGGGGCATTTCAGGCCGTTCTTGATTGTCTGTCCACTCAGCGTCATCCACAACTGGATCGATGAATTCCATCGATTTGCACCCGCCGTCAGTGCCCTTTCTGTTTCGTGGCCTGCACTCTCGAACGCCCATGACGTCCACAGATACCGGTGTGTATGTACCATGGCTCACCTACCGACCGCGCTGAGCTCCGACGTACCGTAATGCGCGAGCCAGATGACGGGTCCGAAGCAGTGGCTGCACCTGGCGAACGAATCATGGTCTCGCAAGGCCGAGCGCAACAAGGTAAAGGCAAACGGAGCAAAGCAAAGATCCCGGCGGCCAAGCGCAAGAGCAGTGGTGTCAAGCGGCGCAAAGTCGATTCAGGTGAGGATGAGGCGTCGGTTGGGAAGGATGATGAAGATGAGGATGACCGTGGACGTGTTCTTATCACACGTCATACCCGTCCGTCCGTCAAGACCACCTCATCACGTCAAACCAAGGTGACATTTCCGGTCGTCGTCACCACATACGAGATGATCGTTCGGGACCAGCCCCATTTGTCAAAGTATAATTGGGGCTACATTGTCGTTGACGAGGGTCATCGGTTGAAAAATCTCAATTGTAAACTCATTCAGGAGATCAAGAAATACCCGAGTGCGGGACGGATGATTTTGACCGGCACGCCGCTCCATGTGCGTACCTTGTGCAAAGCTTGGCGTGATGCGTGTCAATGAGTCGCTTTCTGCAGAACAACCTAGCAGAATTGTGGTCTTTACTCAACTTTATTCTTCCCGACATCTTTGATGACTTGGATACCTTCCAGGAATGGTGCGTTGGCACCGTTTTTTTCGCGTGCTTGATCTCTGTTCTCGCTTCCATTTTCAAAGCATGGACTCACGTCAACGTTAGGTTTAATCTTGGCACCCTGCAATCGTGCCTATCGCCCACCCAGTCTAGCCACCTCATCTCCACGGTTCATGGCATCCTCAAGCCCTTTCTCTTACGCCGTCTCAAGGCTGACGTCGAAGGACTCCTGCCACCGAAAAAGGAGTACGTCATCTACGCACCGCTCAGTGTCAAACAACGAGATCTGTACGGTGAGATTGTCGAGGGTCGTGTTCGCCGGTTTTTGATCACAAAGGGCTGTGGTGATCCGATGGTGGAGAAAGAGAAGGAGGTGGTGGACGTGAATGCACCAAGAAAGTTGAGAGAGGGCAAGAGAAGAAGATATGATGTGGACGGGAGTGACGAAGAGTATTTTGAGCGGATGGAGATGGGAGAAGGTACGAAAAAGGAGGAGGATGTGTCAGAGGTCGGGAGACTGCACCGGATGAGGGGAAATGGCGAGTAGGCCCCGTACTTGTCATGACGGTCGACGCTGACGGTCGTTGTGGGATCAGTCAAGGGCATCAACAACATGCGTCTTCAGAACACGGTCATGCAACTGCGCAAGGCATGTTCGCATCCGCTGTTGTTTAGCGATCCAACGGAGTTGTTGCCGAGAACGACGGAGGAGCTAGTCGATTCGAGTGGAAAGATGATGCTACTCGAACGATTACTAGACGAGCTATTTCGGACGAAGCACAAGGTGCTCTTGTTCAGCCAGTTTACGACCATGTTGGATATTATCGAGGTGTGTGTCCTGATTGTCTTACCCACACTTCCATGCGTTGGTTACTGATAGATACATGTACGCCTGCCGGCCATCCGATAACAGATGTGGGCGACAGAACTCAAAGGGTGGCAGATATGCCGGATCGATGGGTCGACGAGTGCGCTGGAACGTCGCGAGCAGATGAATCGATTCCAGGAGGGGGGGGACACGGCACCATCGTTGTTCTTGCTAAGTACACGCGCCGGCGGGCTGGGGATCACGTTGACTGCTGCAGATACGGTCATTTTCTATGATCAAGATTGGGTGAGTGGTCTTCACAGGCAAGACGGGGAGATGGATTGTATGAAACGAGTGCTGACGGGGGACGGTGTATGGTCTAGAATCCGCAAATGGATTTACAGGCGCAGGACAGGGCACACCGGATTGGTCAGACGAAGCCTGTGCTCGTGTTCCGATTAGTGACGGCGCACACGATCGAGACCCGGGTTCTGCAACGTGCGACGGAGAAGCGCAAACTCGAGGCGTTGGTGATTGCCAAGGGTATGTTTTTCTTCACGACCTCCTGCTCTGTGCATTGTTGGTGACGGGCCTAGGCAAATTTAAGATGCCCGGGCAGGTGGGACGCACCAAGGCGGACAGCATCGCGGATATGGCGGCTGCATTGCTGAGACTGGAAGGTGACCACATCGAGGTGGTCCCTGAGACACGAAAAGGGAAGGAGGGTGTGCTGAGCGACCGGGACTTGGAGATGCTGTTGGACCGGAGCGACACAGTGTTTACGGACCGATGCAAAGGGTGGTCCAGCGGCGTGGCCAAGGAAGGGGCTGGGACTGGAGAAGAGATGGATGGAAAGAAGGCGGCGTTTGTGGTGTACGAGGCCTCCGTGCACAATGGGAACGAGCTGGTGGCCAAGCTCATGGGCGAGAACGAAGCAGAGCAGTAGGAACGTCTAGTTCGCCTCGTGGTCTCCGTGCGATCGTATTTAAACAGTCTCCTGATCATCCTCCATCTCTTCGAACGATGTGCGCGCTGTCGCTCGTCATTGACCTTGCCACCGCTCACCACGCCTCGCTTCTCGATCTCCCGCCCGAGCTCCTCACCGCGACATGTGCCCTTGTCGACTGTCGCTCGGTTGTCCGGTCTCGTTTAGTTGCGTTTCCCTTTTTCTGACGAGGCGAAACTCACACCAGGCGTCGGCTCCATCTGTCCATGTCCATCTAGGTATGCCGATTACTGAGGGACGTCATCGACGGGTCGCTCGAACTACAATACCGTATCGAACTCGCGCGGGATGGGATGACGGACAGCGCCACGCGTTCCTCCCCTCCTCCTTCGTCCTCCCTCCCTCCCGCTCCCCTGACGCTGACGATCAGCGATCGACTCGCGCGTCTCCGTCAGCTGCGCAGGGCATGGCAGACGCTGAGCTGGACACGGTGCGGGCCGGTGCCGATGCCGGGACCGTGTTGTGCGTATGAGTTCGTGGGGGGGATATTTTGTAAGACGCAGCCGAGGGTGAGGGGCGAGAGGGGCCGGGGTGTCAGGGTTGGCGATGTCATGGGCGGGCACGCGCACGCGCACTATGAGCCTGGGGCTGGGGCTGGGACTGGGACTGGGCTGGCGGTTGGCGGTGGGGAAGGCGACACGGACGAAGCGCCCCATGCGTTTGGCTCGCGCACCATGTCTGCGACGTGGCTCCCGGGGAGACACGATGCGGGGCATACGGTGGTGCGAGACGACGTGGGGATCCCGACGCGCGATTTCGCGATGGATCCGTCGCAGGATCTGGTGGTGTTGTTCAGGGGGGGCGGAGAGGAATCCGGGATGTGCGTCCGTCTTCTTTCCCCCCCTTTTTTTTTTCGTCGTCGATGGTGATGAGGACGACGATTGAATAGGCCGATCGTGGTCGTCTTTCCGGGCGTGTTGGAGTTGCATGTGCGGACGCTCTCGACGAACCAGGCGCATCCGGAGGCGAGGGTGCCCGTGTTGTCGATGCCCGTGGCATACCCCGTCACGAGCGTGTTCCTCCAGATCGTCGACGACATCGTGGGGACGATGCATTGTGCCGATCCCGTCCGACCCCACATCACGATATGGAATTGGAAGACGGGGGACCTGGTCGTGGTACGTCTCATCTCTCACCCTGCATACGTGTATGCAATCCGTCTTACTGACCGATCGACTCACCATGTACACGTGTGGGCCCCACCGTGTATGACAGGATTGTGGCAGTGAGCACCTCCCCCCTGGTACTTGGGACTTTTCCTTTGTCCACAGCCGTGCGATCTTTGTCACGACCAGCGACGGCGGGGGTTCCCTCGAACTGTTCACCTTTACCTGCGATCGCGCCGACGCGAATGCGGACGCCAACGTCAACGCCAGCTCTGAATGTGGCTGGCCATACTCGGCCCCATTCCAACCGCGTCACGCCCTCGTCCCCATTTCCTCCCTCAACCACATTGCCACCCTACATCTCCCGCACATTCAGCCCTCCGCCAGGGTGCTCAGCATCAGTACCCACACCGGTCCTTTCCTCGCGAGATGTCCGCCCGACAAACCGTTTGTGGCATCGAACGAGGAACGGATTCATGTATTGACGATCCAGTACATCTATCCGCTGACGTTGGATGGGCCTCGGACGCGTCCGAGTGTGTGCGTATTTCTGCATAATCGTACGTTGGAGGCGTATTTGGAGAGGGGTCGTACGAACGTGGCTAGAGGTACAGGCGACGCGACAATGACGCCTATGGATGTGCCTTGGAGAGAGTGGGGACAGCTCCATGCGCGGATGATGCTCAACTTTGGGGTGTTTCAGTGGTTGAGGTGGGCTGTCGCTCCCATATGACGGATCGTGCGAGTCTGTGAGGATGGACTGACCTTTTTTTTTTTTTTTTTTTTCCTTGGGTGGACAGATATGTTCATGGACTGCGTGCAGTGCTGCTTCTGCACACATCAGAAGCGGGAAAGAGCACGCTGCAAGTGCTCGATTTTAACGTCCGCAGAGCTTTCGACGACGGAGACGATGCGGATATCGACGTGGTCGATCACACTAATTGGGGTACTGGTGAAGAGGGGAACGAGGGGAACGAAAACGACGCAGATCGGTTGCTACGCCGGACCACCCTCAGACACGTCACCCGCCCTACCCGAATCAACCTGCCTAGCATCTTCGCCAATGTTGTCGAGAGCGGGTTAGCCTATCGCGAGGCGTGCAGGGACGTCAGGGGCGATTACTCGGGTGTGATGATCGACGATGAACGGTTGGTCGGATTGAAGGTGCGTTCTTTTTTTTTTTCTCTTTTGCTGAATACCGAATCACCTTGTTTTTTGTGACGGGTGATGCTGGTGCCCACGTTGGCGTATCACCCACGTCCGTGTTTTCGTTGGAGGTAGTACCCGGCATTTTTCACGGGGGATATGAAGGAAATCGACGTGTTCATGATGTGATTCGTCTGCGGCTCCCTCTCGTGGTGATCCCAAGGGCGGGGAAGTGTCTTGTGATGATGCTAGATGTCGTCGTCTTTCCCTGATCTGTCGTGGTGGCGCGTGATGACCTTGATGGTTGCTCTCGATATTCTGACGTTGCTTACGAATGTGTTGTTTGACGTGTAGTGCACTGCAGGTTCTGATCTTGTCTGTTTGGGCGTGTCGAAAATCGAGTTGGTTCCCGATAGCACATTGCTTGTGCTCTCCTACTACGGCGGAGAGTAACATACATGTGGTAAAATCTGTACTTTCTCATAATCCATATCTTTTTGGATGTCCCATGTTGGTATGCAGGGATTTTGTATACCTCTCATATTACAGTGACCTTCAAAGCTGTTGCAATATCTAACCCTGATAAGGTGTGTAAAGCCCACCACAAACACCTGTGGGTTGCTTGGCTTTGGTGGCATAAAAGAGAGTACATACTCCTAGCTACAATTAGTACCTGGATCATGTGGTTTGGCTCAGTAGCTGTGGAGATACAGTGGCTTAAAAAACTGTCCCAATGTTTGCATGTTTTGCACTAAATGTGATGGTGTTCAATAGCATCTAATTATTATCCTATACTATAAGTGTATGAAATGTAGTACTTGCTCTTGGGTTTCTGCCAGTCCAAGAATCAAATCATTTGGTCATGTTTTGGTGAAATGGCAGCCATATCAAAATGACAACTCATTGGGATAGTTTTTTGACTTTGTACAAGATATGGTATTTAGTGCTTAGTATAGCCTCCCTTGGCCTTGATAACTGCTTGAATTCTTCCAGGCATGCTTTCTATCCATTTCTGACACTCCTTCACAGAAATTCTTTCCCACTTTGCCACCACCCTATTCTATAATTGATAAACTTCTATAAATACAGCACATTTGAGTTTGGACATTTTTCACAGGCTTAACAAGGTTCACAAGGAATCACCCAATGGCAGTGGCAGGTCCTTACATGGTCCCTTAATGGATAGCCAGTGGAAATTTAAATTTTTCTGCTGTTTTTATTATAATGTACTTTTATTTTTATTTTATTTTTACCATCTTTCTATTTTATACTAACTTTTCACATTGTTATATCACATGACCCTGGTAACTCTCACCATTTCATATCTTCACATGTCACACCTTTACCTCCCCACTCTTTCACACATTACAGATCTAGGCTAGTCCAGGCCATGATATTATATCTCATTATAGCCTTATGTCTTGTCTTATGTATTTTTAGGTTCTTACTCCCTTTGCACCATCAAATGGCTTACTGTATAGTAGTTTAGGGTAGGTCAGACCTATATGGTCTGTGCACATTTCTATAGACTATATAAGGACCTCTGTTTAAGCCTGGATTTTTCCAGTCTTGTGCACTTGAGCCTTTGTTTTATACAAGTTCTTAACTCTTTTCTTTTTATTTCTTTTACCTGGTTATCTGGCCTCTAGTTCAAAGGCCTCCAAAGTATAGGCCCAGTACAAGTTCAGATATACTTATTAGTGTCTAGCACTGTTATGCACACTGAGATTAATGTGCCACTAATTCACAAAGAAAAGAGAATAGCAAAAGGAGAGCCTAGAGTTAATATCTGTATGTTACAAGTGCTTAAAGCTAAGAGCCTTGAGACAATAAAGCTACAATATATATATGTTACAGTAATGTGCATGGATCAAGTCCCTGATAGGAACATTCCCACACATGAGGCACAGGGATCAAAAAGAAGAGAAGCATGCTTGGGAACCATTAAGGATCCAGCTTCTGAAATAAAAGAGAAAAAATGGAAATGAAATAAATCCTGCAGGGTCTAAAGGCATGGGGCTAACTCTAAGCCCTGAGTCATGTGACTTGTCACATGCCCTGATAAGATAAAAGATTAGATAATCATGTGAAGAAGATAAGATAAGGTCACATGATTGAAAAATGAAAAAACGCATTATAATAAGTACAAGCCCAAGCCTATAGTTAATAGTGTTATATCCCATATTTCAGATCTAACCCAGCTTCTACTTGATTTTCTACACTTAGTACTTGCCAGTAAGCTATACTAGTTTTGATTTTCTTACATATGACTCTGGCCCTTCTGCTACTTTTTCATTCTATTTCAGTTGTACTTGTGCTCTTTCTGCCCTAGTATTGTTATAATTCCTCTAATCCTCCATTTTCTTTCTGCCTTAATTCTAACTTTAGCTTCACTTTCATTTTCAGTCACTTAGTACATCTTAGTTCTTACTTTATTTTCTTTAAACTACTCCATTTCAACTCTGTACTTTCTTCTGCTCTTGTTTTCTTTCTTATTTCTGTTTTGACTTTTATCTTTTTATGCCATCTTTCAGTTTCAGACTAATATGCCTTGATGCTGTCATTTTTGACATCTTCATTTGTCTTGAAGATGCATTGGCATCTGCTCTCACTTCTAAAACAACTCCAGTTCATTAAAATTTTGATAAGTATTAATCAAA
>JBBPJW010001208.1:0-13941 GCA_038088935.1 Pulveroboletus aff. viridisquamosus
CAGACTTTATCACTTGACAGCATAGGCAGTTTTAGGCTTTAGAGAAAGCTCTTCTCAGGAAACCAGGCCCTTCAAGGAAGGCATAGGTCTTAGGAAGCTTGAGCTCGTGTCTCATCCAAGTCCTCCTCATTATCATTCATTAAGGCATTCCTCAGTTGCTCCTCGTCTGAGCCACCTTTTAGATTCTCTCCAGTGTTCCTCCTCCTTCAACCCATAGTCTAGGTGTAGCCTCTGGTTTCCAGAGTCATAACACATTATCCCTTTTATTTTTATTTTTCACCCTGTTGCACTTTATTTTGACTCTTTACATATTCACATCACATGACCATGTCACCCCTTCACTGTGTCACCATGTCACATCTTCACTATTTCACATTTCACACCTTTATCACTTTACTCTTCACTAGATCTAGACTAATCTAGCATATGATCTCATACCACCTGTTTTTCTCATGTATTTCAAGACTTTCACTCTCTTTCTGCCATTGGGTAGCTTACTATACACTACTGTGGGGCAGGGCACACTCTCTTGGTCCATGTTCAAGATGCAATAGTATAAAAGGAGTTTAAGTCCAAGCTGGAGTTCTCTAGTCTTGAGTACTTGAACCTCTAAGGTTTTCACAAGTCCCTTGACCCAATATCCCTCTTGCCTAGTTCTCCTAGCCTCTAGTTCAAAGGCTAGGCTTCAGCAGAACCCCTAGCAGCAGCAGGACTGCATACCAAGGCTATAGATGTAGTTGCTCAAAGTCTTGTAGTATAACATATTCAAAAATCCTAGTTTTAGCTTTGATTTCCATTTTACTCTTGTTATCATATTATTGTTGGTTATTTTATGCTAATATTATTGTATTTGTTTGTATACTGTAATTATATAGTAACTTCAAAAAGTATTCCAATATCTAATCTAAATCCAGGATATAAAATGCCCTGTAAACCTTCATTGGAATTTTATTTTACTTTGGTAAAACCAAATATAGTACTTACATTTGGCTATCATTTGGCCCAGTGACTGTAGAGATATGACCATTTTAAAACAAAGACTTTATTGAAGTATTTTATATACTTTTGATTATTAGAATATAATTAGTACTTGATATAGCCACCCTTTGTTTTAAGAACTGCTCTAACCCTTTTAGACATGCTTTTAATCAATGTCTGACACTTCTCCACTGGTATCTTCTCCCACTCTTCATTTCTATTCCAAAGCTCCTTTATTTCCTTAAAGTGATTTTTATACTTAGTGTTATAATTACTTTTTCACTTTCTCATCACATGACCCTGGGAACTTTCACCACTTCACCACTTCACCTTTTCACCTTTTCACATCTTCACATCTTTACATTTCACAATTCTAGAACATTCCAGATCATGACATTATTGTCTGGCAGATACCATGAGGTACTGCTAAGATATTTACTCCATTATTGCCATTGGTCTGCTTACTGTAGCATACTTTAGGGCAGACTCTAATTACTTGGTCTGTGTGCATCTCTGTATCATATATAAAGGGCTGGCACAAGCTGGGTATTCCCCAGTCTTGCATACTTGAGCTCTAGGGCTTTATACAAGGCACTTGACTCTTTCTAGATTATTCTTTTGCCTAATTCTCTGTGGGTCTAGCTAAAACCACAGCCCTTGAGTAAAGGCATTCACTGGTTAGTATTAAGATACAAGGAAGAATGGCTACTGTCATTTCACTTAGCAAGCCTTCTCTTAAGATATTATCAGAGATATTCAATGGGATTGTTACGCTCCTAGCTAACACGCGGTCATCACGTGATCGTGAGAGCTTTGCAAGTAGCATGTGATGCAGGTCATGTGACCATTGCATGTGATCGTGTGAAAGAGTTGCCTTATAAGGACAAACCCTAGGCAGAGGTTAGTAGTTCATATAAGAGGTTTCCTCTGACATTCGTGAAGTAGCATGATGTGGCTGGATCTCAGATGAGATCTTAGATCGATACCGATGATATCTCCAACGGAGATTAGGATCTGATCTGTGGCAGAGATCCGATGGATCTCCTTGGCCTTCAGGCAGCCATGCTGCATTCATAAAGCTAAGCGGTGTCTTCCCTTCCATTCCCCCACATCCTCATGGTGTGGCGCCCTCTTCTCTTCCACCATCCCTGATCTGCGAGGCCATTGCCTCACTCCTTCCATACGATATATGTCCCCTTTCCTATCTATTTAGGGTCAAGCGCGACATCTGCTATT
This sequence comes from Pulveroboletus aff. viridisquamosus, assembly GCA_038088935.1. Lineage (NCBI taxonomy): Eukaryota > Fungi > Basidiomycota > Agaricomycetes > Boletales > Boletaceae > Pulveroboletus > Pulveroboletus aff. viridisquamosus. Next base: position 2,215 of record JBBPJW010001208.1, read on the forward strand.
GGTGACCATAGATAGCACTAGTAGAGTACCGCCACATGTACATGGTCCGTGCACGACCTTTACTGCTATATAAGCAAGGGGCTCAAGCTGGGGTTTACCTCAGTCCTGTGCACCTTTGACCTTTCTACCTTGACTTCCTTGTGGCCACTATATGGTCCTGAAGCATAGTAGGAAGTGTGCCTGTACTCCTAGGATGCCTTGAGCATTGCCACCATGCAGTGACTCACTCGTGCTCCTAGTATTACATTCTTTCCGACATTGGCGAACCCCGGACTAGGGTTAGCTTCTGTCTCATACTGTAACCGAAACCGACACCGGAACCCTCCACCAGGAACCGTATTGCACAATACCGAAACCGGATCATTGTGATCACAACAGGGATTAAGATCTGGAGACTATGCAGGCTATATCATGATTCTAAAATTCTCCCCCTCTAGCTACTCCTTGAACTTTTTGCAGGTATGCTTACAGTTATTGTTCTGCTGAATAATAATATCAGAAGATTTAAGGTTATGATATTCCATGATTTGTAGAAGTTCTTTCTTCAAATTTAAAGATAGAGATTTTTATCCATTCCACCATTAATTCTGGTGGCATATTTAATCTCTTACCAAGCCATACACCCCAATATTATCAAAAAACCTTCTTTATGCTTTATAGTTTCTTTCATTAGTCTATTACTGAGGCCTTCCCCTGTATTTTTCTATTCCCATACCTTTCTATCTGATTCCAGGTGACTGATCTTAGTCTCATCAGACCATATTACCTTCTTTTAATTCTCTGTGGTCCAATACTTGTGTGCATAGGCAAAATCCAAATAAGCTTTGCAATATCTAGCTAAAAGAAGAGGATATTTTTGCTTGAAAATAGTCTTCATGCCATTCTTTTTCAAGTGTTTGCATACTGTATTAGAATGTTTAATGATGTTGAACAATGCTTTGGTGAACTTAACAGCATAGTAAATATTGGTGTGAGAAAGCTGGAATATGTTATGTATCTAGTGAACACAATGGTTTCTAGTGCATGACCATGGGAACCTTTGAGCATGTGATGTGGTCTTGTTGTAGTCATGTGACTTGAAAAGCACATGATCATGCCAACAAGCTTTTTATTCAAGAAAACCCTATACTAAGGCTAAGTCCTATTATTCAGAGTATTTTCCTGCACAGATGTTGGTCATGTAATGCAGCAGATCTCAGATGAGATCCAGGTATAGTCTCCAATGATATCTGATCTATGGATCTAGATTAGGATCTAATCTGTGGCAGAGATCAAATGGATCTTCTTCACCATGCAGTAACCATGCCTTTATTATCTTTGCCTTCCCTGTGTGCTTTCCTTCCATTTTCCCACATCCTCATGATATGGTCTTCTTTTTCATCATAGTCCCTTGATTCATAAGGCCACTGCCTCACTTTTTAGTTATGCCCCATATTTTCTTCTTACTATATATAGATTAAGTACTTACTGCCATTGGTGACCATAGGTAGCAGTAGTTTAGGGCAGCCTTGCTGTACTTGGTCTGTGCATAGTCACTGGCAATATATAAGGCAGGGAGTGCAAGTGGGGATTTCTCCAGTCTTGCTCTCTTGATCTTTAGTCCAGTTTGCAGAGGTAGTTTGTAACTTTACCAGCCACCACAAAGTCAGGTCCCTGGTGTATCTTGCTTTTTATGCCTAGTTAGGGGTCACTAGTCCAAAAGCCCTTCCAGTAGTTTAGCACAAGCACAAGCACAAGATAGGAGCATCCACCAAGGTATTTGAGCATAAGTTTAATGGATAGTTTTCCATTTCAAAATAAGTAACCATCAAACAATTTTTTCAAGTCTGGATGCCCTCAGGAACAAAGCATTGATATAGTAGAGAGGCCAACATGGAAATCAGTGGCAATAGAGTGTGCAGATTGATTAGCATCAAGCTAAGCAAGTATATTGGCTTTCTAATTTGCAAAGGGGAATTATATGGTGATTGAAGTATGAAATCAAGGAGTGTGAGAACATTTTAAAGCTCAGACACATTATTTACATGTATATCTTTGTTTGCATCACCAAACAACATTAAATATATTATATTTTTATTATAATTATAGTGTTCAGATAAAAAGTACATAAAGTGTTTTTATAGAGCCTTTGTTTTCAAATGGTTATATCTCCACAGCCACTTGGCCAAATCACATGACCTAAGGGCCAAATGGTAGCCAAAAGTAAGTACTAAGTTTGGTCTCATTAAAGTGAAATGAAATTCATACAAGTATTTGCAGGGCACTTTACACTCTAAATTTAAATTAGATATTGAAATACTTTTTGTTATAATGTGATTTTTACCTCTTGATTTATGAGGCCACTATTATAATATATATTTTTCATTTTTGTTTTCATTTTTTTACTTTAACTTTGACTCTTTACATTGTTATATCATGTGACTGTAGTAACTCTTACCATTTCACTCCTTCACATGTCATATCTTTACAATTTACTCTTTCACATATCATAGGTCTAGACTGGCCTTGGCTATGATATCATACCTTACTATGGCCTTATGTTTAACCTTATGTATTTCTAGGTCCCTGCTTTCTTATTACCATTGGATGGCTTACTGTACACTAGTTTAGGGTAGGCTGGACCTATATGGTCTGTGTACCCATTTATAATCTATATAAAGAATCAGTGCTATAGCCTGGATTTTCCAGTCTTGTACACTTGAGCCTTGTATTTTATACAAGTCCCTTGACTCTTTTGTTTCCATTTCTTTTTCCTAGTTTCCTGGCCTCTAGCTAAAAGATCTCTAGTTTTCAGCACAAGTAGTATAGCATCCTTCAGGTATTCAAAGTTAAAGTTATAGCTCAATGCAAAGAATGTGTTTAAGCAATTTGTGGACTATAGAATTTATTTGCAGGTAGCTCTTTAGGGAGAAGATAATAGCCAATACCTCAATATGTTTACAAGAATCTGATAAATTAAACAAACCTCTAAGAAGATAATAGTAGAATGGCCAGCAATGGTTTTTTTCCCTAAACAATTTCCAGTAGCAACCTGTTCAAGATCAAACCCAATATTATTCTTTCTCTTCCACATACTTTACTGTGGTTGGAACATAACCAGGCCAAGAAGCACCAATGAAGACAAACTGTCTACTATGACACATTTTTTCATTTTTTGATCACATGATCTTATCTTATCTTCTCCACATGGTTATCTAATCTTTCATCTAATCAGGGCATGTGATGGGTTACCTGATCTAGGGCTTAGGGTTAGCCTCATGCCTTCAGATCCTGCAGGGTTCACTTTATTTCTGTTTCTTTTTTTCTTTTATTTCATTTCAGAAGCTGGACTCTTGATGGTTCTTATGGATGCTTCTCTTCTTTTTGATCCCTGTGCTGCATGTATGGAAGTATTCCCATCAGAGACTTGATCCATATGCAGTACTGTAGTATATATAAACTGTAGCACTATTGTCTTAAAGCTCCAGCTTTGAGCACTTGTATTATTACTTATGTTAACTTGTTGCTTCTTTTATTCTGTTTTCTCTTTCTTTGTGAATTAGTGGCATGTTGATCTTGGTATGCATAACACTTGCTTGAAGCTTTTACATCTCTTTTTTATAATACATTCAAAGCACATGACTATGTGCATTATTTTTGTTTTTAGAAGAAGTTAACTATACATCAAGTAACAAGAGAGTTGATAAAATTTGGCCACTTTAGGCAAGACTAGCAGATTAGAAAGTGAAGGAAGTATATCTTGACAGGATTATGTAACAGAAGATATCAGCTGTTATCAAGAAAACAACCTGCTATTGTTATTGTTATTGAAACAATAAAGTAGAAAGAAAGTATTTTAGAAGAAAATTTGAAGTAGCCTGGCACTGTAATGTGCTTGTCACTCACTTGTTAAAAAAGAAAATCAATATTATCAAAGAGAATAAAAAGGAAAAAGTAGGAAGAAATAGAAAATTTGCATCAGTTTGTCTTAGAACCTTTCATACCTCATATTTACTAAAGAAAACAACTCCCCATTTAAGTTATGGCTGGTAAAGGAGTGGATATTACAGGTCTGATTGACCAAATGGTGAAGCTCTCACTATACTCCAAAAACAATATCACAAGGAAGGTTGCTGATCCAGGGACTAGAATGGCAATAGAAAGACATGGAAAAGGTGGTGGATTTCTCTTCAAGTATGGGTAAGAGAACAAGAATAAAAGAATAACTGCCTTTGAATAATTGCAGTTTTATCAAGAATAAAGGGTGCAGCAGATAATTTCATGACCCTCACACTTATGGAGTATAATGATCTGGAAGATGCTTATATCTGGCAGAATGGGTGCAATATAGGACAAAATTTTGGAGAGATGGCCTGGCTTACATGGGTAAAGTTACAGGTGAAGATTAAAGGTTATTTCAGGATGGAGAAACTGGTTTATTAGAGTCTCAAAGAACTTCAAGCCTTTTGACAGCAGAGTAAAAAGATAGATGAATTCCTTAACAAGTTTGATCTCTTGCAAAAGGAAGCTAAAATTGATGACAACCACATGGTCAAGCTGCTGAAACAGGCAGTTAACTATAGGATTTATTCACAGGTGGCCCTTTAAGGAGGAGATAATGGCCAGTATCTCAACATGTTTACCCATTTCAGGCATGTAGAATGGACTTTTGAGAAAATGACAGTGGAAAGACCTGCCATTCATCCTCCTAAAGCCTCTAATTATTTCCAACCTTACTCCTTCTCTTATCAAAACCAATATTATCCACTCCCTTCTAGATTTACAATGGTAGGCACTTAATCTGGCTGTAGTGCTCTCATGGAGATTGACAGGCAAGATGTCCATTTTTCTTGACCTCCTCTTACATGTTTCAATTGTAACAAGGTAGGTTACATGGCAAGAGATTGCAGGGCACCTCAAAACCCTGCATGTACAATAAACTCTCCCTATGTTATGTGCTCAGCAGAATACTGACAGTCTTATTATATGACTGTGAGACTCACTTGCCTAAAGAAGATTAACCCTAGGCATAGGTTTGATTTTTTATTCAAAGTATTCCCCAATGCATGGTAATAGTTATGTGAAATGGCAGATCTCAGATGAGATTGAGATCTAATGCTAATAATATCTAATTTAATGGATCTAGATTAGGATTGATCTGTGGCAGAGATCCAGATGGAATCTTCTTGATCTTATGGTGACCATGCCATATTTATATCTGCTATCTCTGCATCTTCCATTTCTATGCTTTTCTTCCTACATTTCTGATCTGCAAGGTCATTGCCTCATTCCTACCCTTTGCCTTATGCTTTCCTATTTATTAGCATATGTACTTACTGCTATTGGTGCCCCTAAATAGTAGTTACTAATTCTATACTGAAGCTGTATGCCTCTGCTGCAATATATATATAGGTAGAGAGAGACTTGGAGGTTTTCCAGTCTTAACCACTTGTTATAACTTACCTTTTTCTTTTCCTCTTCAGTATATTAGAATTAGTGTACACCAAGCTGAAGATCCCTTATCCTTTGTCTTGACTCACAAGCCTAGTTAGGGGCTACTAGTCCAAAAGCCCTCTTGTTGTTGTTTGTTGTTGCTGTCACATGCTGGTCTGCATTATATATAGGAGCACCAGAATAGGTACATAACACCCTGCTTTCCTTTTAGACAGCCTTAGCCTACACAACAGAGGCAACAACAAGTCCAGTCTATCAGGTTTGGAGAATTCTCACCTTCAAACAAAAATAGGTGGTATTTGGCAGAATTAAAAGCTATAGGCCTGGTTTACAATATGGCAGATGCAGCCTGCTTTCAAGAAATTCCAGTGATTTCTTGAGGCTTGATGGAGAAAGCTCAAGCATATTTTCAAGATGTATTTGAGTTAGAGGCCCATTAGCATGCAGGAAAAGGAATGAAGAATATGGAGAACTAGATACTGTGTCTTCAAAATCTTTTTCCTTTTTGAAGTTTGTACCATCTTGCCTTTGGGCAACAATTAATTTTTTTCATGCCAGAAAGGCATCTCATATGAGTGTGGCCCCAGATAAAGAGTGCTTAATTCCTTCTACAAAAAAAATTAACAATTATCTCTATACAGACTTTAAATTCAAAACTAAATCCCTGGACAAAATATTCAATAGGACAGAATGTGATAAACTCAAGATTGGCACAAAAGTATTAGAAGAAACTCATGAAAAGGAAGGATTATGCGTAATAAACTGCAGTTTTACTGATGCTATTATCAATTCTGAAGCATTATTAACCTTTATTAATCAGTGATACATATGGAAGCATGACTTATATGAAAAGCCAATAGAAAAGTCACTAACAGTATTTAATGCTAATGGGACACAAGGAACAATAGGACAGATCACAAATTATGTCATTATATATCTTTCCATTAAGGACAAGAATGGTAAATGGCATAAGAGAAAATTACTTATGATATCAAATCTTGAATCAATTAACCTTTTGAAAGGATATGATTGGTTCAAATGGCACAGCCCTGATATTGACTGGGTACAAAAAATAATTCAATTCCCAGACTGTCAAGCTAAGTGTCAACAAATCAATATAAACACAGCAGAAAATAAAGTCTAAAGAAGAAACTATCAAAAGAATTTTGGCCATACTTATTCATTTTTTCACAGAAACAATCTAAGTGTATGTCCATAAAGAAACCTTGGAATCACACTGTTGATCTGAAATCTGATTTATACCTAAGAAGGATAGAATCATCCCTCTTACTAATGCCAAATTACAGGAAGTCTGTGAATTTATCAACCAGAAAGTAGCAAAAGGGTACATTTACTCTTTTAAGTTACCACAAACATCTCCTGTATTCTTTATTAGTAAGAAAGATGGTGGAAAATGAATGGTTATTGATTACAAATATCTCAATGACTGGATTATTAAAACAACTATCTAATTTCCCTTATTTCTACTCTTATTGACTGATTAAAGAAAGCTGATATTTTCACCACATTAGATTTGTTATGCATCTTGTGCAACCACCACTTTCACATCACATGATCATAAGAATGATACTCCTTTTCATGTTAACCCTAGCCTGGGGTTTGGTTATTATTATGAGTACCTCATGGTCAGTAGTCACATGACTAGGATCTGGGATCTTCCCAGGATCTGCCCATAGATCTTCCCCATCTAGATCTGGTCATATTTTCATGGATCTGACAGATTCTCAGATTTACTTCCACAATCTCATCTGTGGCAGAGATCTTCATTCTCATGTATAACCCTGATCTTCAATTATGAGATCTCCCTTCTCTTCCATTCCCTTCCCTAGATCCATGAGGCCACTGCCTCACTCTTCATTCCTGCTCCATGCTTGCTCCTCTCATATTTAATAGTGTGACTTTACTGCTATTGGTGTCCATAGATAGCAGTATCTTAGAGTAGGCTAGTAGTAGTTGGTCCATGTGCCTCCCTAGACCATATATAAGGGATAGGTACAGGTAGTCAAGTCTCTCCAGACTTGATCACTTCATACTTTGCTTTAAGCACTTCTTTGGATTCCAACTCTTTCAAAGGCTAAGACCATAGTTGCACAGGCACAAGTCTCTTCCGAGTCCTCCTTCATTGCTCCCTCCTTGGTTGCTCCTCTCCAGAGCCTCCTATAGGGTTTCCTTTTGTGTTCCTCCTCCTCCTCTAGTTGTCTAGGTTTAGCCTCTGGAATCCAGAGTTGTAACAAGATTTATGCTGGAAATACAATAACATTTGCATCAAAGAAGGTGATGAATGAAAAGGCACTTTTACCATCTCCTTGGGCACATATAAACCCCTGGTTATGTACTTCAGAATGTGCAATTCTCCAGAAACTTTCCAGATAATAATAAATAACATCTTTTATGATTTATGGGCAGAAGTATTGGTGTACATTGATGACATTATTATTTTTACAAAGAACAAGACCCAAAATGGGCATTTCAAGGTGGTCCAGGAAGTATTACACTGGTTCAAAGATCATAATTTATTTCTTAAACCATCTAAATGCCACTTTGCCCAATTACAGGTAGATTACATAGGTATAATGGCATTTAAAAAGAGGGTACAAATGTAGTTAAATAAGATAAAGGCCATTACTGCTTGGCCTATGCTCTCTATGGTCAAATAACTCCAATCTTTTCTGGGACTCACTAACTACTATAGGAGATTTGTTTTAGGTTTTGCTGAAGTTGCTTGCCTATTACATCATCTCACATGCAAAAGTGTCTTATTTTCTTGGACTTCTGCTTGTCAAAATGCTTTTGATAGGCTTAAATCCCTACTTTCCTCCAATCTCCTTCTTATTTTCCCTGACTTTTCTTACTCTATCCATCTTGAAACCAATGCCTCTGGTATTGCTATGGATGCTGTTCTTTCTTTCAATTACCTAATGGTTCTTGGTACCTGGCTGCCTATATGTTTCATTCCTTTAATTTTGTGAAGCTGAACTATTCTATTTACAACAAAGAACTGCTTGTGGTCATTTACACTCTCAAGAATTGATGTCACTATTTTATTGGTTACTTTATGTTTGAAATCTGAATGGACCATAAAAATCTTGAATATTAGCAAAAGCCACAAGGTCTTTTCCCTTGACAGGCTTGTTGGCAAGCCTTTCTTGCTGAATTCAATTATGTCTTTGTTTATAAACCTGGCTTCTCTAATGGTCACACTAATGTGTTATCCTGCCAATCTAATCATGGCATTCCAGTAGATTGCAACAAGGATGTTACACTTCTCTCTTCTAATGTCTTTATTCATTCTATTGACACTTCTTCTTTTTTCTTTTCTGACATGGTCACTACCTCTCACTCTCTTTCTCTTCTCCTGTCCTGATGTTATAACAAGGACCATAAAGTTTTCAAAAACAAAAACAATCAAACTTTTGTTTCTTTATCCCTTTATTCCACTTTATTACATTTAACCCATTTTTAAAAGATAACATTGCAACTTTTATCCAGCATTGTTCTATCTGTGCCATGTCCTCAGAGCAGGAATGTAGTGCATCCATTCTTTCTCTTGCAACAGCTTCATCTCCCTGGGAAGATATATTAGTGGACTTGATAATAGGCTTATCTGAAGTTGATGGGAAAGATGCAATTTTAGTTGTGATGAACAGGTTTTCAAAAGAGATGGTCTTTGTACCATGCTCTTCATTTCTTTCCTCTCTCTCTTTAGTAGAACTCTTTCAAGACCATATTTGATTATGGCATGGCCTCTCTCACTTAATTGTTTCAGAATTCACTTCAGAGCTCAATTGAGCATTGAAATCTCCCCCAAGGTATCTATGGCATATTATTCCCAGACAGATGGTCAAATAAAACACATCAACTAGGAGCTGGAAAAATATTTATGCACCTTTGTTGCAAAGAAACAGCAGGACTGGGTAGAATGTATGAAGTTAGCTGAATTTTATTACAATAATTCTTTTTCTTCAGTCACCAAAACTTCTTTCTTTTCCATCATCAAATTCTTCTCCCCATGGCTAGATTTTGAAGCTTCTTTCCCTTGTTTGCTGTTTGCAGGGCAACTGGACAAGTTCTTCTCAGTTATCAAAGAATCTTTAGAGAAGGCTCATTTGTCTATGTTGGCTTGCAACAACAAACCAGCTTATGCTACCTTTTATCCTGGTAACTCTGTTATGCTATTCACAAAGAACCTTTTGATATAGCAATCTACCATCCTGCCTTGATACTTGAGACTTCCTTGGTGGATGCTCCTAAACTGTCCTGGGTGACTGATAGAGCTTTTAGACTAGTGGCCCCTAACTAGGTGAATGAAGAGAATGTAATGAGACCTGTGCCCTTGTATAAACCCTAGCCAGCAGCACTGAGTAATCAGCCTGTATAACCAGCCTAGAGGTCAAGAGAGCAAGACTGAGTTTCCCCAGCTTGTACCCCCTGCCTTATATATTGCCTGGGTCTGCACAGAGACCAAGTACAGGCATTAGGGGCATAGCCCCACTACAGGATGACTAATGCTGCTATTTATGTACATCAATGGCAGTAAGTACTGTTGCCTGATAAATAAGGAAGGCATGAGGCATAGGGTAGAGTAAGACAGTGGCCTTATGGATTAAGAAATATAGAAGAAAAGCCATACTATAAGAATGTAGGAGAATGGAAGGGAAGATGCAGAGAAAGCAGATATAAATAAGACATGGCAACTATAAGACCAAGGAGATTCCATCTGAATCTCTGCCACAAATCAGATATCATTGGCATAGAACTAGATCTTATCTTGAGATCTGCCACATCACATGACCATTATCTGACATTGGGGAATACTCTGATATAAATCAAACCTTTGCCTAAAGTTAATCTTGTTTAGGCAAGTGAGTCTTACAGTTACATGACAAGACTATTAGTGTTCTGCTAAGCATATAACAGGAGTAAGGTAGTGGCCTCACAGATCAAGGGATAAGGATAAGAATTATAAGAATGGAAGTATATAGCAAAGGTAAATATGAATTTGGCCAGGTAGCTATAAGGCTAATGAGATCCCCATCTGGATTTCTGCCACAGATCAATTCTAATCTAGATCCATTAGATCAAATATTATTTGCATTAATCTAGATCTCATCTGAGATCTGCCATATCATATGATCAATACTAGAACATGGGGAATACTTTGAATAGAACCAAACTCAAACCTAGGGTTAACCTTGTTTAGGCAAGCAAGTCTCACAATTACATAACAAAATTGTTAGTGTTCTGCTAAGTGCATAACAATGCCAAGCATGCCTGTTCTGGATATGGTGGCAATAAGCATGGTGCTCAAGACTGCCCTTGCACAAAAAAGAGATTAACCACTAATCTTATACAAATTTAAGGCTTGGACTGATGCATTCTGCAAATACCATCTCAGTATCCATTATCCCCACCTAATTGCTGGCCTTTGACAGGGATTCTCAGTCCATGTACCAAAACTAACCAGTACATTCACTTCTTCTGTTCACCAATCTACCCTGCAATATAAAGATGCTTTCTGCACCCTTGTACTCCACAAAATAGCTAAAGATAGGTATCTGGGGCCTTTCACCCAGCAAGACATTCAAGATGACCTTGGCTACTTCCAATCATTCCCTGTTTCCCTAGTATCCAAAGCTAGCAATTCAAAGCACTTTTAAATGGTCCAAAACCTTTTCTATCCATACCATAACTATTTTCTTCCCATAATTAATTCATATGTAGACTCAGATGATTACCCCTCCTTCTACAGTATATTCCACATAGTTTCAATTATAATATCCACTCTACCACCTGGTTTTTAAGGGGCTGTCTGTGATATGGTAATAGCATATTGTACTATCTCCTTATATCCATTTCAATGGCATGTCTTTGTTATCAGGCTATTGAATGAAATTTTTACAGTTGACACAGCCATATGCTTAAGATTCATGGCATCTGAAGGTTTATACAGTACAATTGCAGAAGCAGGTATTGTTACGGCTCCAGCCTAACATGACGGTTGCACGTGACCGTGAGAGCTGTAGAGCATGTGATGTGCTGGTCAGATGATCAGTTGCACGTGATTGTGTGAATAAGCTTCCTAACAAGGCAAGCCCTAGGCTAGGGTTATTAGTCCAACTACGAGTATTCCCCGGCACTAGATATTGGTCACACAATGTGGCAGATCTCAGATGAGATCCAGATCTAATCTGTGGCAGAGATCCAGATGGGATCTCCTCGGCCTCCAGGCGGCCTTGCTATTTTCATAGATCTCTTTCTGTGCTTTTCCTTCCA
>JBBPJW010001209.1:0-13939 GCA_038088935.1 Pulveroboletus aff. viridisquamosus
CTTTCTCTAATGTCATGGCCTAGCCCTCTAATGTCATACCTTACCTTTGCCTTGCTTTCCTTTACTAATTACTCTCTATTTGCCATTGGTTCCTATTTAGTTTCCCTTTGCCCTATTTCCTTATTTAGCATTGTTCTCTGTACACCAGCTACCTCATGTACTTCTTATGGCCTGGTCCATACACATCTTGTAGCAATATATAAAGAGACAAGGGCATAGACTGGTTTCCCAGTCTAGAGCACTTGTTTACTTGTTTATCTTGTTTCCTAGTGCCTTCTCTAGAGTACCATTCTTTTGTCCCCCCAGTTTTGGGCACCCCCCAAGGTGGTTTCCTCTTGCTGTTGGTCTAGATCCATAACACTAAGCTCTATTTGATTCAATATTTCAGAGTTATCTGAAGTCCCTCTAAAGTACATCTTAGTTTAACACAGTCACTAGGTCAAATCACATGGTCTAAGTGCTGAATGGTAGCCAAGAGTAGTACCTTATTTGATCTTTTCAAAGTGAAATGACATTTTCACAGGTATTTGCAGGATACTTTGTATCCTGGATTTAGTTTAGATATTGGAATGCTTTTTGAAGTCACTGTGAATTGATTTTCAATCATAATCACACATTGCAAGTGTAGTCACTGCATTTACATTTTCATAACTGATAACAGTAAAAAATAATTGGGAGTTAAAAAAACAGACACTAGAGTGTTTCCTACAAAAAATACACTACCATGATAGTGCTGATACTCTCCATGGGCACAACTATTAAAATTGCATTTTTGCAAGAATAAAATAACACTATCCAGGGCTTATAATCTGATAATATGAAGGGGTAAATTTCTTGAAGATACATGGAACACGGAGGTCAAAGTTTAACCGAAAGGAATACCTGACTACAATCAAATGTGATCCAAAACTTGGCCATAGCAACGGCAAGATCGAAGTTGCTGCATGGCATAGCCAATCTATATGGACAGTGGTAATTTTTAGGTGTTCTGGGCCAAAATCATCACTGCCATCTGCGTCAGCGTGTTCATAGATTATATTGAGTTTTGAGACGTCATCCAGAGTGCACAATTCGTCCCCAGGAGCGCGCGAACTTGATGGCATCTAGACAAGGTTAAGCTAATCCAGACAAGTCTCGCACTCATCCCAAACAAATCCAAGAATGGTGTACAACCTATGCAGTGTTAAAACATCGCCCCGATTTTCGTCCTAGCCGCAATGAGATCCCACGCCACTCGGCTGCTGTCAACCAAAGTCAGCCTAGCGGAGATCTGGAAAATGTTAAAAGTGAGCAGATGCTATCTCATAAGGTCACTCTTGATATCTTGACATCAATTGCGCAGCCTCGAGGCACTGCTGGTACGAGGATGGCCCTTTGTGCTCCACAGTGTCCTTTGTCTACCAAAGTAAGTTGTCAACCTTGGCTCAGGCGCTCTCTTAGCAGTGCTACCATCATCGTGATGAGAAATCAGATGGGATGTTGGTGGTGCTATCCCTGAGTATTTTATTTACGTGTACAGGACGAGCACAACGATAAGCGCAAGACGTGCAGGTAGCCTATTGGCTCCATGGGCGAAAGAGGGTATTGTAAGTGATGGACATGCTTACAACTCGCAGCCTGCAGGACCCATCCGTGCTTGACTAGTGGAGGTGAGAGAGCTTCCACTTACCACGCTATCATTCAGCTCGCTGCAGTCTCCACTATATAATGTAGTGGGAGTAGGATTTGCGAGCTATCATATGATGTCATGCGATTGACTACCCTGCCCAAGCTCATGCAATCATGAGAGTCGCAGTTGGAGGAAAGGAAGCAGGCGACATTTTATTCTACTGAAGGCTGTCGTGATAATTGTTCGCGACTAATGCGTGTCGTTGGATTGTCTCCACCACAACGACATATCTGCCGAGGTGCCAAGAGGATTTCCTGAGGCTATGCTCAGCCAGTGAATGTCGAAGTTTGTGGCTCTTGCCAGTGGATTCGTCCCCACCACCACCCCAAACGTGGATGCGATGCTTTCGTGCCTTTGAAACTAATGCAGATCACCACGGACACCGTTCTGTCACCGTATGCAAGGGAGTCCTGGGAGAGCGTTATGCCAGCACGATCGGGAGAAACAGCAGCCCAAGTAGTACCTACCACAATAGCAGGTTCGATCCAGAATACTTACCAGCGTGATGAAAACCAGGACTCATTCCCGTACTGCAGGTACAGTCGGGATGTGAAAGCCGTGCCAGACTCAAGCCGGTGGACATAGGGCGGTTTCTAACTCCGGATAGTTTCATACGTGCGCTCTACAAGCCCTACCATGTTGCTGATTGCGGCATTTCCACGTACATATCATCTTGATGCTTCACAGGTGCCTTGGACTGGACAATAGGTAACCCCATTCATCCATCTCCGCCCCCAAAATGACGTGAACAGTATAGCCTTCAGAGGGTATAAGTGCCGGTGTGAACTACGAAGTGATTGCAGCTCGACCTCTTCCCTTTTTTCTCCTTGCTCGATTGTGGTTCAGGCGTTGCTGCAGAACGTTTTCTATTCCATGTCTTCTGACTTGCAGTCAATCATCGAGGGTCTCCGCACAAATAATTATGTGTCCCGTACGGTCACCGACAAACTCTTTCAATGTCTAATCTTACGTTCTGACATGCAGTCACAATGGCCACTGTAGTTGTGTATGATTATAGTAAGTGATGCATCTGATCATCGTGTTCCGCAGTGGAGGGAATCTTATAACTCTTTCCTGGATAGTCCTCACTCTTCCCACAGAGGTATCTATGCGTCCTACTCCACCGCTGTTTACTCGCTGAACATGTGACTAGGTGGAATATATTTGGGTCAGAAAACAAGCGTTATCAACCAGCGTAATACGCTACTCACCGGACTACAGAGTAAGCCCTGGACATGGGTCTCTACACTGTTCGTCCTTGTGCGTAGGAGGTCCTTCGGAGCGTCGGTATATATGCTATGAGACTGAGTGCTGAGCCAGATTCGTTATCTCGGCATCTACAGTGCTCTGTAAGCACGTTGCCATCGCATCACTGACCGTACAACATCATTCATTTCGAATAAATTTTCAGGGTGGTTTCATTTAGTATGTGAGACTATGGGCCAATGGCATTTGTATTGACTTTTACAACCAAAGCTGGTACTACTTTTATGCCTGGCCCCTTAGAGGTTGGTTTTTCTGTTCTATACCTGATCAAAATCTGATGCTATACCTTTGCTGTGATAGCTGTATGCGCTTATATTTCACTGGGGATCTATCCTTGCTGACAGTTGCATAGGTGTAAGCGCAATTCGTCCATGGATTACTACAACGTTTGATTGAAATATGGCCTTTGAAAAGGTACGGGAATTATCGTATCAGCAGACTGGTCATTCGTGGTGTTTATTGCTGCTGCTGATCGTAAGTCACTGAGATCTAGTCATTCTATCGACCCGCATTTTTTTCAACGTCAACCACAGTTTCAATGGCCCTGCGCGTTTATGCGCTGTGGAATCGATCTAGGGTAATCCTTAGCATCCTCCTCTTCTTCTACGTGGTCGAGGACATCATTCAAATTGTCGGTACAGCCATCTTCAGTAATCCAAACACCTACTCCCCAGGTAAGGTCTCTGTCCAGCTGGAATCACAAGTAGGAAATTTGAACAAATGGGCGTTTTCTTTCCGCCCACATGTCTTCCTTCAGTGGTAATCAACCAAGTGCTTGATTATTCGGTTTGCTATGCCACCACTCCCGTCATCGCCCCATACTTGAAATACACGATCATCAACACGTTTCTCTACGACGCCCTTCTACTGTTTCTCGCTCTCATTCCCACCGTGAAGCAGTCGATTTCAATGTACCGAGCGACGAAGCAGTGGCAGCCTAATCAGTACATGATCCTGATCGTTAGGGAAGGTATCTTTTACATATTCTTGTATGTCTCTTCTCGATGTCAACGTCATTGTCACTGTCATTTTCCATCCCCTCTTCTCGTCAAGATTTCATCCTTCCCTTCTTTATCACCCTTGAGTTCAGAACACAATCTTGACACTTTTCTCTCCTCTCACGAAATAGGAACTTGCTCAACAATATCACCAATGTGATTGAAAAATTGTCTGCGAATCCATTAACCACACAATGGCTTCTCGCACTTGGGCTTCTTGGCGTCATAACTCTGTATCCGGTGATTCCCCGGTTCGTCCTCAGCATTCGGGAGCTGTACGCCAAGGACAGTCGTGGCCGTGTCCAGGGGATCGACAGCGGGTTCGGGGTGTCGTCAAGAGCGGTTGAGGAGAGGGATGAGGTTGTGTCTGCGATTGCATTTGCGGACGCCAGGCGGGGTCAGGACCTGGAGGGGGATGAAGAGATGCAGCTTGAACAGCTCGGGGGGAACGCACATTAACGCTGAGCGGTGTATCACCGAGCGGATTGCTTCTCGGAGGCGATGTATAGCTAGCAACTAGAAATCATGTACCGGATCAAGCATGCAACAATTTTTTTCTCATGGGCGAGGCATGCATGCTATCCATGGATCAAACGGAGATGATGTATTCGCCGCCGTTGCCAAGGTCGAATGATTGAGAACGAGGAGGTCATAGCATGCTGTCAACCCCATTACGGAACAGCGGTGATGACGAGGTGACAGACTCGCAACGACGGGCGTCGTTGGCTACATTTGGGGTTTGGTGTATAGCAATTCCCCCCAGCACCGTGTTGGACCTAATGAACACAGCTCAACCCGAGAACATACGAGACCATATTGCTCAGCTACCTAAGGAATACAGCTGAGGCGTCCATGAGCTAGGGAATGCGGTCACAGTGAAAAAAGGACATACTTCAGCCCCTGAATGTACGAGACCGAGATGCGTCAAGAAGAAGCTGTATCTATGTCGTCTGACATGTGTCAGTGCAAACAGGTGCAAATGCAGCACGTCCTGTTGCCCGCTGCAAAACTGAATGAGAGCGGAATAAGAATAAAGTATCAAAGGAAAGAGAGAAACTGCGGTCCAACAGTCCAATACACCGCTCCCCGCACCGACTGGCATTACTAGATGACTCAGACGTAGATGTTCCCGGAGATCGACCAGGGGTCCGATGCTTAAAGCGTGACAATGCATCATGGCTGGCGAACGGGCTTACGATTGATCGGGGAGCGGGGGAGCGGGAAGCGGGGGGTGTGACATCCGGAGGTACTCAAGTCGGTGGTGCTGAGAAGGGGTGACATGGGCTGTCAATCCCGTTTGCTGCGCCTGTCGGTGCTTCCACTCCGAGGGACCTCTAGGCCACAGTGGGTTAGCGTTGAGCCTGCAAACGCCGACCACTGATCTACCAGGGCCATTTTCTGACGAGCTGTGACCGGGGTTAACCAAGATCGGAGTCGTGAGTTTGGATAAAGACGCGAGGACCACCAGGACCCTCGCATTTGCCCGTTCCCATGTTGTATACAGTATACCACGCCAGAACTAGCTAGCATGGAGTGCCATCCTAACCATACCACTACTGGAATTTGATGGAAGCAACGCTGAGACGCAAAGTCGATCTGATCATAGGAATGTCTATCAAATAGCTGAACTCTCACCAGGTAATAAGTAGGCATTCAAAAGGTCCCTACGTCGAGCCTTTAGAAGTTTGTCTGGTACCTCTCGTTCTTTTTCAACTGTTCCCAAGAAGAAAATCCGAAAGCAGATGGCAGTCCATTCCAAGCATCTTCTCTCCCATCTTCGATCTCCCTGTGACAATAAATCATACAGTTCGAGCAGAACCTAGAATCCCATTGGGAGCTCCACCGTACGAACGGGTCTCGGGAGCTGGGTCGATCTGGACACCACAATTCTGTAATAGTGGTGAAATTACCGAAGGCACATTTGACTTCGTCTACGCAGCACGGTCGCTGCTTTTTCAACCAACCAAACGTAAGGGATCGTAATTCTAGAAGTTTGTCCCGACCCATGATACAAGATTTTTGATTGGCAGGTGTGAGATGATGTGAAGAGCCATCGAAGTAGTACCCATCGAGAATGGCGGTCAAAGGGGACGAACAGACGCAGCGATACATGGCGACAGGTAGCAAGGACAGTAGCCCAAACTCTCGAGCAAGGTTGAGTAACTGGAAATCATACTTGTCGCGTCCGGTGATGGGATGTTTGAGGTCAGGTGGCAAGAAAAGGAGGGAGAACAAGGAAGATGGATAACATTCCTTCATCCTCGAACAGGCCTCATCGAACAGCCAGTGGATTTCGTATTTCTTTCCTAACCGGAGAAAGGCCGTCAATGCAGAGACGTGCATAGACACCTCAGCAGAGATTCGCTGTCTGAGTGGATTCAGCGCTCTAACGTCGTACAGAAAGGGAGTCAACTGCGCACGGTCTTGTGTACAAAGTCTTGAGGACAATCTGAACGTCCAGCGCCGAATCCTGCAACGTCACGACGGGACAGCCGTCGACCTTGCGGTCTGCAGACTTGTTGGATTGCGGAGAAGAGAGCAGGTCATGGAAGACCCTAGAGGCCGAAGAAAGAACGACTCGGTGGACGCGGAAGTACCGTCCTTCTACGGCGAGGACGACGTTTCCGTCACGCAACCATGGGTCGAGACGACGCGGACCCACCAAAATTGCACTAGTGGGCAAGGGCATGGGCATCCTACAGATAGCTGGGTGAGATTTCAGAACGACCGCCTCGGACGGCTACGCATAGGCATGCCCCATGGCATAGGTTTGGCACGGCCATTGGCCAACGAGGATGCCTTCAGGTCATCTCGAGCAGATCACAAAACAGGCAGCTTCATGTAACGTTCGGTAGTCGGACAGGGTGAGTCCTCAATGAGTTGGTCAAGACTCCGTAAGAAGAATACTTAGCGTACTTGCAGGTGAAAGGGTTGTGCTGGACAGTCCCTGCTTACCTCAGCAGGTCTATTATCTTGCACGGAAGTACACTTGTCACCGAAACAACCCGACACCGTTTGCAACGAGAGTGGAAGTCCTTTCATCTTCCCCAATACCAATGGACATCATACACATCGTCGAACTACTCCTTACGGCAACGTTTTCCAACGACGACGACCAGGAAGAACATTCACAGGCAATTCTACTTTCTGTAGCCATCACACACGACGTTTCGGGGGTGGCACGTTCAGACGACTTGACACATTCAATCGACTATGCTGGAGTGTATGCCACGCTCGTAGAAACGTTGCCCAAGACAACGCACACGTCCCTCGACGTGTTTGTCGATCACGTATTTGAGACGCTCTTTCGTTCGCATCTCGACGTATATGAGGCACGCGTTGTCGCGACACTACGAGATACCTTGCCTCGATTCACGATCGAGATGACACGCAAGAGAGATCAGACATCCATGTGCTCATCCCAGTTCGTCATTGCTGGACTCGACTTTAACACCATCATC
This sequence comes from Pulveroboletus aff. viridisquamosus, assembly GCA_038088935.1. Taxonomy (NCBI): domain Eukaryota; kingdom Fungi; phylum Basidiomycota; class Agaricomycetes; order Boletales; family Boletaceae; genus Pulveroboletus; species Pulveroboletus aff. viridisquamosus. Next base: position 7,395 of record JBBPJW010001209.1, read on the forward strand.
GGTTTGAACCCCCAGGAACGCACCAAGGGACAGCCTGTTTTGTTCGATGTCACCGTCCAGCGACAACAGGACATTAATTCGTACGGACAGTTCCCCTTTTACAGCCTTGCCGCATCTATTCGAAAAGTATGGCTGGCTATATCACCACGTGATCGGTGGCGTGCTAATGTACGCTAGACATTCATACCATCAAAGTACTTGACCGTGGAGGCGCTTGCGTCGGCCGTTGCGTGTCATGTTCTCAAGTATACGAAGGACCCAGATGACAGAGTGACCGTCAAACTCTCGAAGCCAAATGCTTTGACCCACGCGGCGTGTGCTCAAGTCCAGATAACCAGGAAGCAAGGCGACTTTCCCGACGTCTTTTCGCCTCGTGCTCTTCAAGGCCGTTTATCGTCAACGCAAGCCAAGGAAAGGACGGGGAACAGAGTCTCATCCTCGTCGCACTCTGTCGCCCTTGCGCTGGGTTCGAATCTTGGTGATAGATTTGCTAACATCGAGACAGCACTCCGTCTCCTCGAAGTGCCGACATCATTGCTCAGAGATCACGCCCAAGATGCATGGGTGTCGGTGATCGATACCAGCTTCATGTACGAGACCGCGCCAATGTACGTCACTGACCAACCTCGATTTGCTAACTGTGCTTGCATGGTGTGTGTTTTGGTGTGCCTTTTTGGGCGTCCATGTTCATCGCCATTTGCGGTGCTTGGCTAGATCGAAACAAACCTGTCCCCCGCAGAACTTCTTCACCTGGTCAAGACAATTGAGACGGTGGTCGGTAGAGTGCCGAGCACGCGTTATGGTCCACGTGCAGTCGACCTCGACATTCTAACATATGACGATCAACTCGTGGATACTCGTCCTCCAGACAATCGGGACAGTCTGGACAACTTAACTGGCGAACTTGTCATCCCTCATCCACGTCTCTGTGAACGCGAATTCGTACTCCGGCCCTTGAACGAGTGAGTCGCATCGCAGCCTCACCCACGTGGTTCCAAGCTAAGCCCTTTGGCATAGCATGATCCCACATTTCGTACACCCAGCCTGTAACAAGAGCATATGCACCCTCCTTCATGAAGTAGTGTCTACCCGGAAGGAAGACGACCTCCCGATGGTCAAAGTGATGCCGTTCCCGAAATATCCTTTGGATGACGCTGCAAATGCCAAGGACGATAACGTGCAGGCCCCCCCGACAGGAAAATACTGGACAGTGACTTCATCAGACCCCGCTGAACATGGCCGCCCTCGTAGGACCTACCTTATGGCCACACTCAATGTGACACCCGACTCGTTCTCCGACGGGGCTCAACATAATGCACTCCCTGCTGCGACTGCCTACACAGAGAACGCTGTCGCCTCTGGTGCCGATATCATTGACATCGGTGGCTACTCCACCCGTCCCGGTGCTGATTTTGTATCGACCGAGGAAGAAATCCGGCGTGTCGTCCCCGTGGTCCAAGCCATCCGCGCACACGCTGACGTCGCGGTCCAACACACCCTTCTCTCTGTTGACACTTTCCGCTGGGACGTTGCCGAACAAGCAATCCGTGCGGGTGCCAACTGCATCAATGACGTGCACGCCTTTACGGGTCCTACCTATCCACCCGATGTCACGTCTGCAGAACACCTCGCAAAAATGCGTCGTGTGGCGAGAGACCTGGCCGTCCCTGTGGTGTTGATGCATTCTCGTGGGGACGCTGGCGCAAACAAAGACTATGGTGCTTACCCGGGCGGGCTCGTCTCTGCCATCCAGGTAGAACTCGGACGCAAGGTGCACGCGATCGTGCGCGGCCCGGGCGGGGTCCGTCGATGGCTTGTCTTCGTAGACCCCGGGATAGGGTTTAGCAAGCCCGTGCAGGGACAACTGGCGTTGATGCGTGATTTGAGCCAAGTGACGACAGACGAACCTGGGAATGTACTGGCGGGGTATCCGTTGCTATTCGGGGCGTCCAAGAAGTCGGTGTTGGGAGCGGTATTGGAGGAACCCGATGGGGTGGGGACATACAAGGGACGTAGGACGACGGCGCAAGAGAGGGGGTGGGCGACCGCGGCAGCTGTGGCATGTGCTGTTCAACAGGGTGCGAGTGTGGTGAGGGTCCATGATGTGGCGGAGATGCGAGATGTTGTTGCTGTCGCATCCGCGATTTGGAGTCGGTAACCCCATGAGCCTCCCTCTCTTCAGTAGTGAGTGATGCCAGCGTGTCGCTGTAGTCTGGAAGATAGTGCTTACCAGCGCTTCAAGGCAGGGGATTTTGGTACGACCTCTAAGAATCCTGCCCTTCAATCTTGACTTGAGCTTGCCAGTGTGTTACGAGATATGATACTCTCTAAATATGCACGTTATTTCGCACCTTTTTCTATGTCGTCAACGACCAGGGGACCCTCGAGCTGATCGTATTTTGTCCCATGCTATCGGGTGATAGGAGCAGGTATATCCCTTTGCAATCACATACCGGAACGAGAAGTCGTCGTAAACCGAGCTTCACGCATGATGTGTCACGCACTACATTAGATCAACATCACTCTATAACTAGGAGAAGCATAGCAGAGTACCCACGAACTTTACCACCATACTAAGCACGCGCAACGATCTCGAGTAATAGTCCGACAAATGGCTGGAAACTGCTGCTCTCGGTCATATCAACCATCGTAAGAAACATCTTGATCGAGAGCGCGAAATGGCCAGCTGTGGAGACCTTCTACACAGTAGATTATCTTGAGCGCTCGATCACACTGATGTGCATACCATACTCTTACCATGCCATACCCATACCATACGTGCTTGAGAACTCCGTGTAGTACCTGAGAGCACTCTCTGAGGTCGCCCAGATAGCTGTAATACAGGCAACAGGGTCACAGTACTGAGTATCCAAGGGTGTTTGTGGCATCAAGGGGTGTGTGTACCATCCGAGCCCCAGAAAAGCACGTGCAGTATGTCTGCGACGTCCATGAATTGGACATTATAGGATGTGAGCTCCTCAGTGCCGTCCAGGCGAACGTCATGCAGGACGGAAGGCGTACTGGTTAGAACATCGTGTGAGCGCCCACTAGCTCAACCGAGCCTTCAGCGTCTTGTACTACAGACGCGTGATTGTCGGTTGGTCACTCGTGGTGGATCAGGGAACCAACATCGGACTTACGAAAACGAAGCCACATGTCAGCGCAACCAGTCAGGTTCCAGAAACTCAAGGAGAAGACGTGATAATGTCTAGACTGGCCATATAGACGAGTGTGATGTGGTCAGAGCAGATGTGCAGATGTATATTCGTGTCCAATGAAAAGGTTCGTTCAAGGTATCAATGCACCGTAGTCAGAACATGCTGGGACACAGGCGTTTCATGTGCCTGTAATGTTGCAAATTGGTCTACTGCGGATTGTGCCACTCACGATCGTTGGAGAAGACGCAATGTTTTCCCAATAGAAAGTTCGAAGTAGAAACGGGGATAGATTTAGAAATGATGAGGGTAGCTCACCGACATTGGTCATCATCTGGTCAATACATTCATCTCTACAGTCATTCATGCTTGCACTTTGTACAAGATATGGTATTTAATACTTGGTATGACCTCCCTTAGGCTCAATAACTGCTTGAATCCTTCTAAGCATACTTTTTATGTTGAAATTTATTCTATTTATTTCATTCCAGCATGTTTTAGACTTCCATTTATGGTAATATTTGCATAGGCTTAGAGCTTGCACTTGGTGCCATTTTCTAGTTTATGTTCCTCAATAGCTTGATATCTACTAAGGGTAACCCCTATCTTTATAGGCATTTCTACTGTACTATTATGTTACTCTTAGTGCAAAAAAATCACTATTTTCATTTTAACAACTTTACAAAGACACTTACTATCCTTAGTTTTAATCTATAAATTCAAATCATGGTGTCATGGTAGGCCTGGATAGGGACTGTTTAAAAGGGTATTGTGCAGAGATTAAGTAAACTATGAGAATCTCAGTAGATATCAAGCTACTAATATTTGAGTAACTATCTATAAAAACTATGATAGTTTAGTATGGCAGAAATGCCTATAAAGATAGGGCTTACTCTTAGTGGATATTTGTCATATTTCATGCCATCAAGTCAACTTTATTCCATCTCTGGTGCAACTCCAGTTGCTTTTATGCTCATAAGCTATATGTTATTTAGTTTTCTTTATTTCTATCTCCTTCTTTTTAGTAATACTTACAACTTCTTATATATTAACTCTGAGCTATTCTAATATACCTCCATAGTAATTCTGATCTTACTTTCTGTTCCTGTTCCTTTTTCTTCTTATTCATTCCTATCACCCTTCAGTTTTATTTTGACATGATATTGTTAGTATTATGTCTGACATCTCCATTTATATCTGGGATACATTGGCACCTGTCTTTGCTTTTGAGACAACCTCTGTCTTATCTTCTTTTCTTTTTAGATAATCTGCTCCTCTAAGATATAAGTACTAGAGTTCTATATCTTGTATCTTAGTTTGAATATCAACATAACTTAGCACTCTCTTCTGCTGTTTTAAATCCTCCCTCAGCCTTGTGAGCAGGCTTAATACCCTCATATCTCTGAATTCAAGACTTTATGACTTATTCTGACCCCCTGACCTTTTTCTGATTCCTCTAAAATTTGGGGCACTAGAACAAATGCAAAGACATATTACATAAGGTGAAGTTTGTTATAATTGGTCCCTTTCTTTCTCATTTATCATCCTAGCTTCCACTTTTCACATATCTCATTTGCTTACTTGTTATATTCTGGAATATTCAGACTTTTTTTGTTTCAGAACATTTCCTCTGTTACTGGGTATTACTCATAGCCTGCTTCCATCACATTCTATCCATTTCCACATGGATCACTTACTTATCTTAGTCACATACTCTGATTCATTCAACTGAGTCTGAACCTTATTATCTCTATATAAGTAGCATACTTTCCTCCTCTTGTTCCTTACATTACTTCTGCCTTACCTTGCCTTATTCAACCTTGCTTTCTTCAAGCATTATCTGAACATTTACCCCATTAAGAGAGTTCTGCTTGCATTTTTCAATGGCAGGCATCACTCAAGAATTCTTAACAAGCTCTAGCATTCTTGTCTTGTCCCCAACCTTCACTGAGGGACTATAGTGCCATCCTATGTTTGCACCATCCTTAGATACCTGAGGCTGACCACTGTTAAGCCTTTTCCCTAGCTCACTGTAGCCATAAAATCTACATTAGTCCCTACCCAGGCCTAGCATCACAAAGTCAAGCCCTATTTGACCATTTCTCTGGAGTATATCCAGTGTTTAACAGTATTATAATGTATCAATTTAATTTTTCTTAAATTCCTTTCACACTCTATACCAGCATCCAATGCAAAGGATTGTCAATATTCCACTTGGGCTGAATATAACTCTAACATCTAGACATTTCCTTGATATCTCAAATCCTTTCTAACTTCACTTTTTCTATTTGATATTATTACATACCTACTTCAAAATAGTTGTAGACCCTGGAATTTCTGCTTATATATTAATCTACAAAAGGAACTGGGGTACTAGACTGGAGCTTCCAGTCTAGTACACTTGAAGTCTATTCTAGATCTTTCTAAAGTGCAATACTTCTTAACTCTTTCTTACTTTTGTTATATGCTACAATCAGTCCCTTTTTCTTTCTTTCTTGTCCTAGCTTCTGATCTTCACATGTCTCTGATGATTCCTTGTTATATTCTGGGACATTCAGACTTCTTTTATTCCAGAATATTTCCTTAGTCAATGGCTATAATTAATAGCCTGCTTCCTTCATATTTCATCTGTTTTCTGTTACACTAGGCCTGGGTAGGGTCAGGCATAGACCTTTGGAAGAGGGAACTACAAGTGGGGTGAACTCAACAAAGGGTCAGCTCATGGACAAGGAATGGTGTGACATAAGGATGACACTGGAAAGGGATGCTTGGATAAGGTGTCAAGCTTCAGCAGGGATGCTGGCCTGCAGGGTTTAAGGGTTCCTTCTTGTACACTGATGTGTGGACTAAGAAGGGATATATTATTGAGAGGGAGTAGTCTCAAGGTGACCAAGGTATTAAGTAATCAATGTAGGAGGTAGAAGATGAAGGTAGAAGTAGCATAAGAAGAAGGGAGGCAAAGTATGCTACTTTATAGTACAGAGAAACAAGGTTCAGACTCAGTTGGATAAGTCATGCTAAGTAATTGATCTGTGTTGAAATGGATGGAATATGAGAGAAGCAGCCTGTAGGTAATATGGTGTGACTCATGCAAGGGGAACAGATCATGAGTCATATCAGCTGAGTCAGAGAATGTTCTGGAATGAAAGAAGGGGAAGGTTTCAGAACATGAACAAGAAAGTGTCCAAAATGTGTGAATGTGAAACATGGCAAGGAAAAAGAAAAAGAAAAGAGGAATTGTAACATTTTCACAGATCACTTACAATGTTATGGATCTAGACCAACAGCAAGAGGAAACCACCTTGGGGGGTGCCCAATACTGGGGGAACAAAAGAATGGCAGCCTAGAGGAGGCACTAGGAAACAAGGTAAATAAGTAAACAAGTGCTCT
>JBBPJW010001210.1:0-13937 GCA_038088935.1 Pulveroboletus aff. viridisquamosus
TCTATGAATATGGCAAGGCCACCTGAAGGCCATGGAGATCCATCGGATCTCTGCCACAGATTAGATCTGGATCTCATCTAGAGATCTGCCACATCACGTGACCAATACCTGATACTGAGGAATACTCATAGGATTGGACTAGTAACCCTAGCCTAGGGCTTGCCTTGTATGGAAGCTCGTTCGCATGATCACATGCAACTGATCATCTGACCAGCGCATCACATGCTCAACAGTTCTCACAGTCACGTGCGACCATCATGTTAGGCTTGAGCTGTAACAGCTTTGAAGACTAGAGCCCTGAACTAGGCTTGTGAATCTTGAAAGGGAGATAACCTGAATTAGCACTAGCAACTAGTGTTCAGGCATTAAAAGAAAACAAGGAGATATCCAGGTTAACTCAGAGTGTAAGCCCAGAAGAAGGAAGTAAGTGTATGATACAAGTGATCAAGACTAAAGAGACTCCAGGTCTTGCCCATCCTATATATATATTGCCAGGAGGCATAGCCTCATACATAGGATGAGTAACCTACTATCTATGTACCTAATAGCAGTAACCTCTCATACCTTCTTAAATAGGAAACTGGGCATAGGGTATATGAGTAAGAAGTGAGTGTTATGGATCTAGACCAACAGCAAGAGGAAACCACCTTGAAGAGTGTCCAATACTGGGAAGACAAAAGAATGGCAGCCTAGAGGAGGCACTAGGAAACAAGGTAAACAAGTAAACAAGTGCTCTAGACTGGGAAACCAGTCTATGCCCTTGCCCCTTTATATATTGCTATAAGATGTGCATGGACCAGGCCATGAGAAATACATGAGGTAGCTAGTGTACAGAGAACAATGCTAAATAAGGAAATAGGGAAAAGGGAAACTAAATAGGAACCAATGGCAAATAGAGAGTAATTAGTAAAAGAAAGCAAGGCAAAGGTAAGATATGATATCAGAGGGCTAGACCATGATATCAGAGAAAGTTTAGGCTACAATGAGGTAAAAGGCTATGCTACATGAGGTACAAAGGCTAGACCAGGCTAGACCCAACCTCATGGCATGATAAGATATAAGATAAGATAAGATAAGATGTGATCAAATCATAGAAAGTGGTCAAAGATAGTAAATAGTAAAAAGAACTTAGCTTAGGGTAAGAATGAAAAATAGCCCCTAGCTAAGTAGTGCCAGTGTATAACAGTAAGGCAGTGGCCTAGTGGATCAAGGGATAGAGAAGAGAACCACAACCATGAGAATGTAGGAGAATGGAAGATGCTTAGGGTCAATGGATATGAATAAGGCATGACTGCCATAAGGCCAAGAAGATCTATCTAGATTCTTGAAATCAGATGTCATTGATATCAATCTAAGATCTCATCTAAGATCTGCCATATCACATGATCAACCCATAAGTAGGAAATACTCTGATATAATAAATCAAACCTAAGCCTAGAGTTTATCCTTATAAAGCAGGCAAGTCCCATGGTCACATGAGTAAATGATCAGTGTTTGCTGAGCACATAACAGATATACTTTGGAGAATTCTGAGAAAGTCCAGAGGTAATCTGAAGAGGTTAAAAGGGGTTTTTATTGGATTAAATGGGACTTGGCTTTATATTATATAATATGCTTTTGCATAACTTAGTGTCCTGATTTATGGAGGGGTCAGAGAAAGAGAGAAGAGCAGTCTCATAGCTCAACACAAAAGACAGGCAAGACAAGAAGTATCAAGCCTAGTTATAAGAGAACAAGCCCTTAAGAATTCCTTAAGAATTCCATTAAGATCTGGAGTTACTCTGGGGTAACCTGGAGAGTTAGAGGGTAAGCTTAAAAGCTTAGTTAGGATAAGAATGAAGTCCAGAAAAGGGGTGTTTTTGTCAATATTTGAACTACAGTACCTTACAGGAGTTACAGTAATTATAGTTCTAAAGTAGCAAAAATGTCTAAGTAAGAAAAGAAGATGTAAAGGAAGTTGTCTTAGAAGAAAAGGCAGGTATTAATGCAATCTGGATATGAATGAAGATATCAGAGGAGACAATGTCTAATAATATCAGACTAAAACTAAATAGTAACAGAGGAAGACCAGGAAAAACATGAAATAGAAACAAGAGATAAGAGTAGAACTAGATATAGAATTATAGTGGAATGGTTTGGAAAAACCAGAGGTACTAAGGTAAGTTAAGTAACAGAAACAAGAAAAATGGAACTGAAAGCAGAGTGGAAGTGAAAGGTAGCAGAAAACTGCATAATATGTGCTTGATAAAAGAGTAAGAAGGATATAAGTATGAATGGAGTGATCATAGAGGGCCAGAATTGTGTAAAGAGGAGTTAGAGGGCTAAAGTTGTTATGTGCTCAGCAGAACACTGCAGTCTTGTCACATGACTGTGGGACTCACTTGCCTAAACAAGGTTAATCCTAGGCAAAGATTTGATTTATTATCAGAGTATTTTCTTAATGCTAGATGATGATCACATAATATGGCAGATCTCAGATGAGATCTAGATTTTATACTAATAATATCTGATCTAAAGAATTATGATTAGGATCTGATCTATGGCAGAGATCCAGATGAAATTTCCTCAGCCTTATAGTTGCCATGCCTTATTTATTACCACTTTCTCTGCATCTTTTCTTCCATTCTCCCATATTCTTATGATATGGCTTCTCTCCTAGTTCCCTTGATTCATAAGGCCACTGCCTTACTCTACTCTTTGCCCCATGACTTTTCTTATTTAGCTAACAAAAATACTTACTGCCATTGGTGCACATAGATAGTAGTATTACTCATTCTGTAGTGGGGCTATTCCCCTGGTCAATATATATATAGGATGGAAGAGACTTGGGGTTTCCCCAGTCTTGATCACCTTGTTATAGCTTTCCTTCTCTTTCTCTTTCTTGCTCTGGTATGCAATAACTTGCAGTCTCCAGGCTAGAGTCTCTCTTATCCCTTATTTTGACTCAAAGCCTAGTTAGTATTATGTATCCAAAGAGTGCCCTTTAATATCAACATGGACTAGTAAGTAACAGGGATAACAACAATAATATATGAGCTTTTGAGACTAGAGCCCCTAACTAGGCAAAGAGAGAAATAAGCCTTGGCCCTGACTGGGCAACAAGCCACATCTGCATGAGAACTAAAGCCAAATGGCAGTAGTAACAGAAGTGGGTAAAACTGAATTGCCCCAAGTCTCTTCCTACCCTATATATATTAGTGACAGATGCATACTGTTACACTGCAAGACTTTAAGCAACTATATCTATAGCCTTGGTATGTGCTTTTGCTGCTGCTAAGGGTTCTGCTGAAGCCTAACCCTAACCTTTGAACTAGAGGCTAGGAGAACTAGGCTAGAAGGATACTGAGTCAAGGGACTTGTGAAAACCTTAGAGGTTCAAGTGCATAAGACTGGAAACTCTAGCTTGAACTTGGACCCCTTTTACACTATTGTACCTTGAGCATGGACCAAGAGAGTGTCCCCTGCCCTATAGTAGTGTACAGTAAGCTATCCAATGGCAGAAAGAGAGTGAAAGTCTAGAAATACATGAGGAAAACAGGTAATATGAGATTATAGGCTAGATTAGTCTAGATCTAGTGAAGTATGAAGTGGTGAAGGTATGAAATTTGAAATAGTGAAGATGTGACATGGTGACACAGTGAAGGGGTGACATGGTCACATGATGTGAATATGTGAAGAGTCAGAGAAAAATGCAACAGGTTAAAAATGAAATAAAAGGGAAAATGTACATTATAACATGCACAGATCAAGTACAGGAATGGTAACTACTATCTATGAACCAATAGCAGTAAGTATGCAGAGCTGATAAATAGAAAAGCATAGGGTGAAGGGTAGAATGAGGCAATGGCCTTATAGATCAAGGGATTTAGAAGAATATTGTTATGACTCTGGAAATCAGAGGCTACACCTAGACGATGAGGGAAGAGGAGGAACACTGGAGAAATCCTAGTGGTGGCTCAGACGAGGAGCAACTGAGGACAATCCTGAAAGAGTGAGGATGAAGAGGACTTGGATGAGACATGAGCTCAAGCTTCCTAAGACCTATGTCTTCCTTGAAGGGCCTGGTTTCCTGAGAAGAGCTTTCTATAAAGCCTAACTGCCTAATGCCTAAAAGTGATAAAGTCTGAGGACTTTACCACCTAGGGCTTGGCCTTTATATACTACTCTAAGATGTGCACGGACCATGTACATCCGTGTCTACCCTGAAGTTGTACAGTAAGCCAGCCAGTAGCATATAAGGTGTACTCGTGTAGGCCATATGGTAAGTGCATGGATCGGATATGAAGAGTGAGGCAAAGGGCCTTATGTATGATGTGGCAGAATGGAAGAGAAGGGTCATGGACACAATAAGGATGGGGATCTCAATCCACAGATGAGATCACCTTGGCAGATCTGTCAGATCCACAGAGATGGTCAGATCCGAGATCGGGGAGATCAGGGGAAGATCCAGGGAAGATCCCTAGATGTGCCTCATGGTCACTAACCTTAGAAGATATTCATAGAATATACCAGATCCTAAGTTAGGGTTTAGCCTGATAAGGGATGGGATTCCCACGATCATGTGAGAATGAAAGTGGTCATTGCATGGTTTGCAACAAATATTACACCATAAGATATAAAATAATAAAAGAGAAGCTTATAGCAAAGGTGAATATAAATATGGCCAGGCAGCCATAAGGTCAATGAGATTCCCATCTGAATCTCTTTCACAGATTGATTCTAATCTAGATCTCATCTGAGATCTGTTACATTATATAACCAATACTGAAATATAGGGTTGTTGCAAACCATGCAATGACCACTTTCATTTTCATGTGATCGTGGGAATCCCAACCCTTATCAGGCTAAACCCTAACTTAGGACTTGGCATATACCTACGAGTTCTCTAAGGTTAGTGGCCATGAGGCACATCTAGGGATCTTCCCTGGATCTTCTCCGGATCTTCCTGATCTCGGATCTGACTCATCTCCGTGGATCTGACAGATCTGCCAAGGTGATCTCATCTGTGGATTGAGATCCCCGTCCTCATTGTGCCCATGCCTCTTCTCTTCCATTCCTCCACATCCTTTCATATCCGATCCATGCTTTTACCATTTGGCCTACACAAGTACGCTTATTACGCTACTGGCTCGCTTACTGTACCACTTTAGGGTAGACACAGATGTACATGGTCTGTGCGCCCTTTAGAGTAGTATATAAAGGCCAAGCTCAGAGTGCTAAAGTCCTCAGACTTTATCACTTCTTGCAGCATAGGCTAGTATTAGGCTTTAGAGAAAGCTCTTCTCAGGAATCCAGGCCCTTCAAGGCAGAGATCTTAGGAAGCTCGAGTTCGAGTCTCATCCATGTCCTCGTCATCGTCATCACTCTAGTTCCCTCCTCAGTTGCTCCATGTCTGAGCCTCCATTTAGGTTTTCCCAGTGTTCCTTTTCTTTCCCATCAGCTAGGTGTAGCCTCTGGATTCCAGAGTCGTAACAGGGGTAAACTCTGAGTAAAGAACCAAATTCAAACCTAGTGTTATCCTTGTTTTGGCAACAAAGTCTTATGATCATGTGACAAGATTGTCAGTGTTCTGCTAAGCACATAACAGTTAGAGGCCACTAGTTTAAAAGCCCCCTTGTTAGACATTCACTGTTATATACCAGTTCACATTATTATTGAAAGGTACTCTTTGGGTACATAACAGAATTAGCTTACTAGATATGAGAACCAGATGTGAGCTAGGTCAGAATCAGGTCTGGAATATAAAATATAACACTAGGCTTGACAATCCTTGTCTTGCCTGTCCTTTTTGTTGAGCCATAAGACTGCTTTTCTCTCTTTCTCTGATTCTGTTATATACTGGCACTACTTAGCTAGGGGCTATTTTTCATTTTTACCCAAGCTAAGTTCTCTTTACTATTTACTATTTTTGACCACTTTCTTTGATCTTATTTTATCTTACTTTACTTCATTTTATCTTATATCTTATTATGTCATATGGTTAGATCTAGCCTGGTCTATCCATTAAACCTCATGTAACATAGCCTTTTACCTTATTGTAGCCTAAACTTTCTCTAATGTCATGGCCTAGCTCTCTGATGTTATACCTTACCTTTGCCTTGCTTTCTTTTATTAATTACTTTCTATTTGCCATTGGTTTCTATTTAGTTTTTCTTTGCTCTATTTTCTTTTAAGCATTGTTCTCTGTATACCAGTTATCTCATGTACTTCTTATGGCCTGGTCTATGCACAGTTTGTAGCAATATATAAAGGGGCAAGGGCATAGACTGGTTTTCCTATCTAGAGCATTTGTTTACTTGTTTACCTTGTTTCCTAGTGCCTTTTCTAGGCTGCCATTCTTTTATTTCCTCTAGTTTTAAGCACCCTCCAAGGTGGTTTTCTCTTGCTATTGGTCTAGATCCATAACAAATCCCTTTGTAAATTGGAACATCAGATTGTACAAGGATATATCACATAAGGTAAAGTCAAGTCCCATTTGATTCAAGTATTGTGCACCCAAAGAGTGTGCTTCTAAACTGAACTGGACTGGTGAGTAGACAGGAATAACAATAACAATAAGTGGGCTTTTAACACTAGAGCCCTGAACTAGGCAAGAGAATGAAATAAGCCTTGACCCATATAGAGTATAAGCCACACCTGCATAAGAACTATGCTTTTAGCACTAGTAACAGAAGTGGTTAAGACTGGGTTGCCCCAAGTCTCTCCCTATCCCTTATATATTAACTACAGATGTGCACAGATCATGTACAGGAAAGGTAACTACCATATATGAACCAATGGCAGTGAGTATACAGAGCTAATAAATAAAAAAGCATAGGGCAGAGGGTAGAAGTGAGGTAGTGGCCTTGCTGATCAGAAATGTAAGAAGAGAATTCACATCATGAGGATATGGGAGAATGGAAGGGAAGCTTAAGGATAATAAATATAAAATGCAGCATGGCAACCATAAGACCAAGGAGATCTATTTAGATCTCTGCCACAGATATGATCCTAATTTAGATCCATTAGATCAGATATCATTGGTATTGATTTAAAATCTCATCTAAAATCCAGCCACAGTCATGTGACTATCACCATGAGTGAGAAAATATCTCTGAATAAGAACCATACCCAAACCTAGAGTTAACCTTGTTTTGGCATATGAGTCTCATAATCATGTGATAAGACTATTAGTGTTTGCTAAGTGTATAATATCAAGGAAAGCTTCTTTTAACCTTTTGGAATCTCTAAACTTCTTTGAAAGTACCCAGAGCTATATCCTTATCTATAGGTTGAGCACCATTAGTAGGCTCAACCCAGGAGTTTGTTCTAAAGCTCTTCCTCACTATCTGTTATGTCTCTAAATTCCAGAGGCTAAATCTAGATGCTAAAGAACTGAAAAGAAACATAAAGAAGAACTCTTATGGAGGCTCTAAAGAGAAGCAACTAAGGAGGAATGATGAAGAAGAACTCAGAAGAGACTTATGCTTGAGCAACTATGGGCTAAGCTCTGAAAGGGCTGAAATTTAAAGAAATACAAACTGCAAGATATGAAGTAATTAAGTCTAAAGAGACTTGATTACCCATACTGCCCTTTATATATGGCCCAGAATGGTGCACAGACCATGTACACTGTGTTATGCACACTGAGATTGACATGTCATATGCTTATAAGAAAAGAAAAGAGATTAAATAAGGGAAGCTAGAGTTAATACAAGTACAATACAAGTGCTTAAAGCTGGGGCTTTGAGACAGTAGTGCTACAGTTTATATATGCTATAGTAATGTGTACAGACCAAGTCCCTGATGAAAGAATTCTCATACATGTGGCATGGGGATCAAAAAAAAAGAAAAGCATTTTTAGAAACCTTCAAGAGTTCAGCTTCTAAGAATGGAAATAAAGAAATAAAGAAACAGAAATGAAAACTAATCCTGCAGGGTCTAAAGGCATGAGACTAGTCAGCAGAGATAAAGAAATGAGGCAGTGGCCTTGTATATCAAGGAAAAAAATGGAAGAGAAGTTAGGAACTTGTAATGGAAGATCAGAATCTTATATAAGGTCAGGAATCTCTGCCACAAATGAGATGAGATTATAAATGCAGATCCTAGATCATCAGATTCATGGAGATAGCATTAAAATCTAGAAAGGGAAGGTCTTTGGGCAGATCCTAAGAAGATCCCAGATCCTGAGTCACAAAAATACTTATAATAAGTCAAGCCTCAAGTTAGGGTTACCTGAAAAAAGTATGTCTTTTATAATCATATAAAGTAAAAGTGTAGGTTTGTATAGATATGTAATACTGTTACTCTAAACTCTAATAGTATCTTGTATCTAGAGTTTATCCTCTCTAGTCTTCCTATAGCCTAGCAGCACACTTGACTTAAAAGATCTTTCAGCACTTCTAGAATTAGATCTAATAGTAAAGTAACTAGATTGCTATAAGTTGTAACTTTAAGCAGTTTTTACAAATATGCAGACTGCTGATATCTTGACCAAGGTGCTAAGCCAGGAGAAGCATGTTCATTTCATGGAAGATATGGGTTTGATATTGTAAGAAGTGCTTTGACAAGTAAGTATGTTGGAATTTCTTATTCCCATTAATGATTTTTCTAGCCATTGAATTCACCATTTTCATCTCTATTTATTTATTTATTCAACCTCACTTTTATTTGATTTATGTTATTATATTGAACATATCTTATATAATCATAACAGCCTTAATGTGATGTTTTTTGCTTTACTGCAGCTTAGTGTTTGTTTATATGAAGCTAAGGTAAAATAGTCTTTTTTATAATCTTACCATTTACATGCTAATTAGTATCTACAAGGCCCACTTGTGTTTAGTACACTATCCCCACCATAACCATATAACATAATATATTCACCAATATGCTCCCATCTCCTAAAGTCAAGCACTTTGCTGCAGAACTTGGACTACACATGGCTTAAGGAGAAGTATTGAAATTAACAAGTGCATACATAGTTGCAACTGCTATTATATTAAGGGCATAGGCAGTGACATAGGGCACTAATATGCTAAATTGCTCACATATTATGTAATAGGGACATTTTATATAATTATTACATACATATTCTCCTGTTTTATGTTGTTTACATACATGATCCTGAATCCATCACATATCATATGATAGTTGCCCCCTTTTTTTCTATAAAATGCATTGTTCTTCTTTTCAAATGCCTTAGTCTGTTATCCTGCATATGACTAAGATAAGCTACTTACATATTCATTAGTTAGACATGTACTTACTCACACCTAGTTGAAATGGTTGTTAACTGTCCTGGCCTTGTGTCTTGATGCTGAAACTAGTGGACACTTTTCCTAAAGCTGTGGTTTGAACTAGATCCACAGTGAACTAGGCAAGAGTGGAAAAGAAAAAGAGTCAAGTGCCTTGTATAAAGCCTAGGGCTCAAGTACACAAGACTGGGGAATCCCAGCTTGTGCCAACCCTTTATATACAGATATGTGCATAGACCATGTAACTAGAGTCTGCCCTAAACTATGCTACAGTAAGCAGACCAATGGCAATAAGAGAGCAAGTACCTTAGCAGTTCCTCATGGTAACTGCCAGATAATAATGTCATGGTCTGGAATATTCTAGATTGTGAAATGTGAAGAGGTGAAATGTGAAGGTGTGAAAATGTAAGAGTTTCCAGGGTCATATGATGTGAAAATGTGAAAATGTGAAAAATAATTATAACACTAGTCATTACTCAATAGGTAAATCAATCTTAGTCTGTTGTTCTGCACATGACTGAGTTATCACTAAATAATTGTGTATCCCAATTATTTAGTACTGTTGATTTCTACTGGATCTTAAATCATTACTTGCTTGAATTGCTTCCTATTACTATTATGCAACTAGTGAACATAACAGTCTCTAGCATGTGACCATGGGAACTGTTGAGCATGTGATGTAATCTAGTTGCAGTTATGTAACTGAAAAGCATGTAATCATGCAAATAAGTAGCTTTATCAAGAAAACACTAGGTTAAGGCTAAATCCTAATATTTAGAGATTCTCCCACATAGGTATTGGTCATGTGATGTGGCAGATCTCAGATGAGATCCAGGTATAGTCCCCAATAACATCTGATTTTATAATCTAAATAGAGGATCTGATCTGTAATAGAGATCTAATGAATCTCCTTAGCCTTGCTACTATTATGCCTTATTCATTTCCACCATTTCTATGTGCTTCCCTTTCCTTCTCCCACATTCTTATGATATGGCTTCTCCTCTCTTTTATTTCCTTGATCCATAATGCCACTACCTTACTTCTTTATATCTGCTCCATGTCTTTTCTCTTACTATTTAAAGTTAAATATTTACTGTTATTGGTGGCCATAGATAGCAGTAGTTTAGAGCAGCCTCCTTGTACTTGATCTGTGCACAGACCCTAGCAATATATAAGGCAGGAAGTGCAAGTTGGGCTTTTCCCAGCCTTGCTTTCTTAATCTTTAGCCCAGTTTACTTTTTGCTACAGAGATAGTTAGCAACTCCATTTTAGAATCCTAAGTGTAGCTTTATATAGGCCTTTGATGTATCTTTCTTTTCATTAGCCTAGTTCATGCTATAATTTTTTTCACATTTTTTCTGTTTTTTTACATTTTATTTACATTTTACAAAATTCATATCACATAATTCTGGGAACCCTTTACTTTTTACCTTTTTACCTTTTCACATTTCACTTCTTTACATTTCACACTTTCACATCATCACAAGTCTAGACTGGTCTAGATAATAACATCATGCCTGCAAGCCAGTACATGTTTACTTAGTTAGATGCTTCTCTTCTGCCATTGGTTGGCTAACTGAGCAGTAGTTTAGGGTAGGCCAGATCCACATGATATGTGCATATCTTTGTATAGTATATAAAGGCTTAGTCCACAGCCTGGGTTTTTCCCCAGTCTTATACACTTGAATATCACTGCTTTATGCTAAAACACATAGGCAATGTGTTGAACTAAACTTGATGGCTGAACTTCTCTACCCTAGAGGGTGCTTTGAATGACTAGAGTTGACTTTGACTAGGTCAACTAGAACTAGGCAAGAGAAAAGTATAGAATCAAGTAACTTGTATAAAGTATAAGCTCAAGTGCACAAGACTGGGAAAACCCAGGCTATGAACTGAGCCCTTATATATAATACAAAAGTGCATAAAAACCATGTAAGTCTGTCTTACTCTAAAGTACTGCTCAGTTAGCCAACTAATGGTGGAAGTAGAGCATTTGACTAAAGATACCATGCACTAACCATAAGGCATAATGTCATAGTCCAGACCAGTCTAGACTTGTGAAAAAATAAAGAGGTAAAATGTGAAAAAGTGAAGAAGTAAGAGAAAAAGTAAAAAGATATTAAAAATAGAAAAAACATTATAACATATATAAGGCACTTGACTCTTATTTCTCCTATTGCCTAGTTCTAGTTGATCTAGTCAAAGTCAACTCTAGTCATTAGAGCACCCTCTAGGGTAATAGTTTCAAGTTCACAGCTCTTTTCTTAGTTTAATGCATTTACCTGTGTGTTTTAGTTCAGGGCCACTATTCTAAATGCTTTTTCCCATTTTAATTACTGTGGCCATATCTATCACCATTGTATATCTATCTGACCTTCAGGCCTGTGCAAGAGTGTAAAGAATGTTCTGTTTGCAGACACTTGAATATGTGAAATTTCAAACCATCTTATTCCTATTTCTCATACAAATTGGTCTAGATACTAATATTTATAGCAATTCTAATTCAAGTACCTCTACTTCTGCTTTGATAGTAAGACAGATGACTTCAGGCAGGGTAAGAGCTTCAGTTTCTGTACATTCAGCTTGGGCTTTTATAGTTATATTAACCATGTAAGTCTCAGAACCTGCTTGTGTCTTTAGAGAACACTATATTAAGTGTTATAAGTGACTACCCATCCTATCCTTGTTACTCAAGCTACCTTGATGGACACTCCTAATCTGTCCTGGGAAACTGGTGAGGCTTTTAGCTAGTGGCCCCTAACTAGATGAATGAGAGAAAGTAAGACCACTACTCTTGTATAAACCAGCAGTCAGTAGAAAGTAACTTATTCTGAATAATTAGCTAAGAGGTCAAGAGAGCAAGACTGGGAAAATCCCAGCTTGCACCCCCTGCCTTACATATTGCCAGTGCATGCACACAGACCAAGTACAGAAGGCCTACTCTAAGATCTACTATCTATGAACACCAATAGCAGTAATCTCTCAACTAATATATAAAAAATAAAGAATGCATGGAGCAGGAATGAGGAGTAAGGCAGTGGCCTCATGGATCAAGGGACAGTAATGGAAGAGAAGCCACACCACAAGTGTTACAACTCTGGAAACCAGAGGCTACACCTAGACTGTGGGTGCAAGAGGAGAAACACGAGAGAATTCCTAATGGAGGCTCAGATGTGGAGCAACTGAGGAGTGACCTAAAGAGTGATGATGAGGAGGAGGACACATATGAGACTTGGACTCAAGACTGCCTAGTTCCTATGCCTTCCTTGAAGGGCCTGGTTTCCTAAGAAGAGCTTCACTGAAGCCTAAACTGCCTATGCCTGTAAGTGATAAAGTCTGAGGACTTTAGCACCTAGGGCTTGGCCTTTATATACTACTCTAAGATGTGCATGGACCATGTACATCTGTGTCTACCCTAAAGATGTATAGTAAGCCAGCCAGTAGCATATAAGGCATACTCGTGTAGGCCATATGATAAGTGCATGGATCAGATAGAAGGAATAAGGCAAAGGGCCTCTCATAAGATATGGGGGAATGGAAGAGAAGAGGCATGGACACAATGAGGATGGGGATCTCAATCCACAGATGAGATCACCTTGGCAGATCTGTCAGATCCACAGAGATGGTCAGATCCAAGATCGGAGAGATCAGGGGAAGATCCAGGGAAGATCCCTAGATGTGCCTCATGGCCACTAACCTTAGGAATACTCGTAGGAATATGTCAGATCCTAAGTTAGGGTTTAGCCTAATAAGGGTTGGGATTCCCATGATCATGTGAGAATGAAAGTGGTCATTGCATGGTTTGCAACAACAAGGATATGGGAGAATGGAAAAAAGTACACTAATTCTCAGATATAAAAGAGGCATGGCCACTATAAGGCCAAGAAGATCCAATCTAAATCTTTGCCACAGATGCAGATCCTAATCTAGATCCTGGGATCAGATATCATTGGGGACTGTACCTGGATCTCATCTGAGATCTGCCATATCATGTGACTAATACCTGGTGCAGGAAAAATACTCTGATATATAGAACTTAGCTTTAGTCTAGGGTTTTCTTTAAGGATACTTATTCACATGATCACATGCTCCTGGTCACATGACTATGCAACCATTCACATCATGTGCTCAACAGTTCCCATGGTCATGTGCTTGAAACTGTCATATTCACTAGTCACTTAACATTAAGGATGTTATGGTATTAACCTAATATGACAGTCAGCACATGACTGTGGGTACTGTAGAGCATGTGATGTGACTGGTCATGTGCCAGGAGCACGTGATCATGCAAATGAGTAGCCTAATAAGGTTAACCCTAGGCTAAGGTCTAAGTCCTTTAGAGTATTCCCATGCACAGGTATTAGATTACTGATGTTGTTATGGCTCAAGCCTAACACGACGGTCGCACGTGACGTAAGAACTGTTGAGCACGAGATGCGCTGGTCACATGATCAGTTGCACGTGATCGTGCGAACGAGTTGCCAGATAAGACAAACCCTAGGCTAAGGCTAAGTCCTTATATCAGAGTATTCCCCTGCACAAGGTATTGGTCACATGATGTGGCAGATCTCAGATGAGATCCAGATCTTCCGATGACATCTGATCTCACGATCTAGATTAGGATCTGATCTGTGGTAGAGATCCAGATTGGATCTCCTCGGCCTTCAGGCAGCCATGCTTCATTCATAGATCTCTATCTGT
>JBBPJW010001211.1:0-13900 GCA_038088935.1 Pulveroboletus aff. viridisquamosus
TCTTCACCCTCTGTGCTGGCTAGTTTCTGTTTCCTATTTCCCACTTCCCACTTCCCATCTTCTCTGTCTATCTAATGATACTTACAATTTCTCATACATACCTTTGTGTCCTTCTGACACAACTTCATAGTTTATCTGGTCTCATTTCCTGTTTCTTGCCCTCCTTGCCTATTCTCTATTATTCATTAGTTTTATTGTTTAGTTTCACCCTGGCATGACATCATTAGTGTCATACCTGACATTTCTGTTCATTTCCAGGTTGCACTGACACATGCTTTCACTTCTGTGATAACTTCTGTTTTATCTTCTTTTCCTTGTTTGATAATTCACTTATCCATAATATAAGTACTATAGCTTCATATCTTGTACCTTAGTTTGAATATCAACATAGCTTAGCATTCTTTCTGTCTGTCTCTTACTTTTCTCCCAACCTTATAAGCAGGCCATATATTCTCACCCCTCTGAACCCAAGTCTCTAAAACTTACTTTAATTCTCTGACTTCCTTTGAAATTCAGGGCACTGGGACTAGTGCAAAGATATATCACATACAGTAAAGCCAAGCCCTGTTAGACTACTATTCTGGAGAGTTCTGGAGTAAATCCAGAGTATGCCCCTCATTTAACAATGCTGGCCAAAGTAAATCTAATCTAAATAAGATAGAATGTAGAAATAGGGACTAAAAGCAGTGAGTTTGTAACAGACAATGGAATTCAAATGAAAGATGGCAGCAAGGGCATAGGGAACAGTGGCAAGGAGGAAGAGAACTTGAAGGGCTATGGACAATAGCACTTTAGTATCTTCAATAACTTACTGGTTATTATTACAACCAGCAGAGAATTCATTAAATCCTCTGGGTAATCTTGATAGCTTGGTGCTGGGAAGGAAATAAGTGAACCTGAAGAAGGAATGGAGATTTGAATCTTATTCTGTAAGGGTTTTAAAGTGGTTGGACTTGATACCTATGTGGAACTTATTAACAATATGGCAAGAAAGACTATTGGGAATAGCATAAGAGGTAAGATAATGGAAATTGATGGAGAAGCAACTTTATCCAACTGCACTGGGTAGCTGTTATACACTGGCACTACTTAGCTAGGGGCTATTTTTCATTCTTACTCTAAGCTAAGTTCTTTTTACTATTTACTATCTTTGACCGCTTTCTTTGATCTTATCTTATCTTATCTTATCTCATCTTATATCTTATCATGCCATAAGGTTGGGTCTAGCCTGGTCTAGCCTTTGTACCTCATGTAGCATAGCCTTTTACCTCATTGTAGCCTAGACTTTCTCTAATGTCATGGTCTAGCCCTCTGATATCATACCTTACCTTTGCCTTGCTTTCTTTTACTAATTACTCTCTATTTGCCATTGGTTCCTATTTAGTTTCCCTTTGCCCTATTTCCTTAATTAGCATTATTCTCTGTATATCAGCTACCTCATGTATTTCTTATGGCCTGGTCCATGTACATCTTGTAGCAATATATAAAGGGGCAAGGGCATAGACTGGTTTCCCAGTCTAGAGCACTTGTTTACCTTGTTTCCTAGTGCCTCCTCTAGACTGCCATTCTTTTGTCTCCCCAGTATTGGGCACCCTCCAAGGTGATTTCCTCTTGCTATTGATCTAGATCCATAACATATTTGGATTCATAGATGATGTTGTTTGAGTATGCAACATATTTCTGATATCACTACAGAATAGACCTTGGACCTTTGTATCTACACTCTTCATTCTCATGTGTCACAAGCTTTCTTACTCCATCAGGCTAATAACTATCACAGGTTCATTATGCTGGTCTTGGTTCCTTTATGTGCATTCTTGAACATCACAAGCCATATACAGAATGTTCTGTTGGACTGCAGGATACTTGTAGTTACTATATATTAGGTAGATGAGTAGATACTAACCTGCAGGATACTTGTAGTCACTAAGTATCCTAAGGTAACTAATGGTCCAACATAGTTACTAGCTTATGTAAGCGGTAAAGCGTAGGTAATCTAACAATTCTAATATGTTCTATCTGATTCTTCAATGGCTCTGCAGAATAAATACTCTGTGTATGTTTAAACTTGAATATTTCAATGCAATGAATTGAACAGTGGGATTGAAAGTGGGAAGTACCTTTGTTCCTGATCCCATAAAGGTGTGTTTGATCACATCACTGAAAGCCAACCCATTAATCATAATCTAGCTGTGAGTGGCCATTGCTTATCCATTGTTAGACACCTCTAACAGTTTTTATCAACCAAATAGTTGTAAGTACTCCTTCTGGGTGCTTTCTATGATTGTTTGATTCATGGATGTTTATAAGGTTGGGTACTTCAGATGATTGCTCAGTGGGCTGTCTTAATGTTTATTTGTATGGCCAACAATGCATTATAATATACAATCAATCAAAGCTAATCCTTGAGATTCTGCTCACTTTTTACATCAGAGAGGTTATTCCCTTAATTGTCAATTCCATTTTTGCTACCATTCCAAAGAATGCTCCAAGTGAGTGGTGGCTGGTATTAATATTTGCATTGGCTCATTTAGTATCAGTGACCATCACTCAGATTGGAAATCACTCATATTGCTCCCAGACCTCTAATCTCATTGCTTGGAATAATGTTTCTATAATCAGTTAACTTATCTATGCCAGCATGATGTGCACATTATTCATTATTCAATTTCTATGGGCATTATTTCAAATGTTCCAAATCATGAGGAAATGGAATCTCAGCCAACTCATGAACTTTCTTGTAATAGAGGGCATGTTCTACTTTCTCTGGTATGTCCTCAAATTATTCTTCTTGTCCCTGCCTCTGTGTTTCATCTAATAGTAAGAGACAACAAGGCTAAGAGCTAACCTTACATAATAGTATTTTAGCATGGGATCTCATTAATATGTTGCATATGTATGGGAATCTTCCATCAGAGGGATGATTAAACATTCTGGAAGGTCTTGCAATGTTTATTCCACTCCCTATTCTAATTCCCCAATTTATACTGTACTTGTGGGAGCTGTACTCACACAATACTCATGGAGGGGTTGGTGCTGGAATCAACTCCAGATTTGGGTTGACTAGATTTTCTATTCATGGTGGGAGTAGATCTGCAATTGTATTTGCAGATGCTCTACTCAATGGGGGGATAGAGCATACTGGAGAGATATCAACTGATAAACAAGCAGATTGACTGTATTTAAAAGTCATGATAGTGCCTGTTACTGCATGTTGTTATTTTCATTATTTCCAATCATTATTCCCTTTCTTTTAAGTGTGTTGAGCACCCTACTGTTGAAACTGCAGAATACTGCAGGATACTTGTAGTCACTAGGTATCCTAAGGTAAATAATGGTCAGATATAGCTACTAGCTCATATAAGCCATAAAACTAGATAGTTAACTAGTTCCAACACCTACATGATTACAGTTGTAATTTTGACCAGCATACATTAGCATTTCATTTATGGTAAAAGTTACATAAGCTTAAAGGGTACACTTGGTACCATTTTCTAGTTTATGTTCCTTATTAGCTTAATATCTATTGAGAATAAGCTCTATTTTCATAGGTATTTCTACCATACTAATCTAACATGGTTTTCATAATAGTTATTCTAATATAGTGGCTTGATATGTGTTGGAGACCAGGCTGAATGGCATACATAAACATGCCCACTTTTATCTACAGTCACTTTATTTCCTTTTCCAGACTACCACTACATTAACACACATGCTTTTTCCCATTGCTCTCCAGTCCATTACTATTGACTGGAGGTAAGCTCACATTCATTACTTACAGTAGATATAACATACTCACAACATGTACAGGCTAACTGCCTGAACCTATAGGTACATAAATATTACAGTCCATTACTATTGACTGGAGGCTAACTGTCCAAATCTATAGTCCAGTGTACCCTTCCAATAATATCTACTGAGGTTCTCATAGTTCACTTAACCTCTGCACTGTTAGAATAGCAAGCATGCACATAGCCAGGAACTCAACTATATTGCAGTATCACATGTCCAGGAGATATCTTAGTTCTGGAGGCCCATTCTTCTTTACTTCTGTTTCATATATGTATTTCATTCACCCTTATCTTTCCCTGGCAGTATGCTGTTAGGACTTTGTCCACTTTAATCATATGATATATTACTTCATATATGTAATGTACCCTTTTGAGCCCAGAGTGCCTCAGTTCATTGTTTTGCACATAACTGAGGTAAGCTCCTTACTTCCACATTACTTACTTTATCTTACCTGTAAATAGTGCAATTTCCCCAACAGGTAGATATCAGTATCAGTCCATTGCTTTGCACATGACTAAGTGCTATTTCCTCAACAGCTGCATGCCTGTTCAATTAAGCCTTGAAACCTAACAGGTTGTAAGCCCTGATTTCCCTGTGTATTGAACAAATCAAATCATACTGCTATAACCACTGTTGTATTCATTTCCACTGACACTTTTCTTAGTAATGTGCCCAAGCTTGAAGTAAAGAGCATAAACTGGGCAATTTTTGCTTTCTGTTTCCAGGTTGCCATTAAGGCCAAAGAACTATGGAGCCATTTGATGGAGCCCAAGTCAAACCAAGCTATATACCTCCAATGACCACAGATAAGCAAGAAGAAGTAAAAAAATGGTAAAAAGAACAAATAAATGGCCAACCATCTACTTATCCAGCAAATTCCTAACTTGACTGCTTTGTACATTCAAAAGCAAATGAGCATCACTGGAATGTGGGCTGAGATAACAAAGGAGTATACCAAAAAGGGAGCATATCCACAAATGAACCTGCATATGCAGTTCTTGAAATCAAAACTGTCTAAAGGAGGTGACATCTGTTAGTTTCTTGATGGGCTACAAACTAAAATGGAGGAATTAGTTGCCATTGGTGTTGTTATTGATAAAACAGATTACCAGTCCACTATCATCAAGTCTCTTCCAAATTTGCTTGCCAATTTAGCCCCAAGCCAACTTACCACAGCAAGGCTTTTTGGCTCTATCAAGACTCTAGATCCTGACATCCATATCTCCATTATTACTGAGGAAGCAGAGCACCAAAAGTTGAAGTATCCATATTAATTTGATGGCAAGGATCATAATAAGAATAAGACTATGGCTGTTTACTTGTTAGTTAATTTACACAGATAAGAGAGAGGGCAGCACACAACTAATGGTGGGTGCAGAAGCTTGAGGTACAATCTGCCAAAATGCTGGGAATGTGGCTCTACAAAGCATTTAGCAGCATTCCAGAAAAAGGACAGTGGTGAAAAGAAATCTACTGTGAGCAACATTGCAAATGTTGTGAATGAAGATACTAACTCAAAGTATGGTATCTTTAGTGTCCTTGACAACTCTAGCAACAATATGGTGATTTCTGATCTTTTGCCTAAGGAGTCAGAAGCTGAAGAAGAAGAAAATATATTAGATTGGTTCTTGGTCACCAATAATGATGTTTTTGAAGATGTTTGTTATAACAACTTTTTCTTTTCTTGATTATGTGACCTTTATCTTATTTTTGCACATGGTTATCTAATCTTTTATCTTATCAGGGCATGTGATGGATCAGGTGACCTAGAGCAGAGGGTTAGCCTTATGCCTTCAGACCCTGCAGGGTTTGTTTCCATTTTAATACTTCTTTTTGTCTCTATCTCTTCTCTATTCTTTAGAAGCTGGATCCTTGATAGTTTCCATAGAAGCTTCTCTTCTTTTTGGCCCCTATTCTGCATATATGGGAGTACTCCCATCAGAAACTTGGTCTGTGCATACTACTGTAGTCTATATAAACTATAGCAAAGCATCTTAGAGCCCTTAGCTTTGATCACTTGTAATCTACTCATGTTAACTCATAGCTTCCCTTGACAACTCTTCTCTTCTTTTCTGAGCTTATGGCACATTAACCTTGGTGTGCATAACAATGTTTGGGACCTGAAGAAGATTAGAGCACCATTAGTCAAGGATAAGGTGTCCATCAATTGTGTAACCCCAGATAAGAACCATAAGGACATTGCTATGGAGGCAATTGATAAATGTACTTACCCCTGCCAGGTTGTGCTCTTTGACTCTGGCTTCACATGTCATATCTCCCCATATTACAACAATTTTGCCAACTTTGTGAATATTCTGAACAGATCATTTACCACTGCAAATCATCAGAAATTTGTCACAATCAGTGTTGGTAACATAATTATTGAAGTACTTAATGGATATAACTCCACTAAATTAAAACTCACTGAATTTTTGTTTTTAATAGAGATAGAGTACACATTGGTGTCCATTAGCCACCTTGATAAGCTTGGACTCTTGACAACCTTTGCTGATGGTTTCTGCACCATCTGGAAATTAGATGGTAACATAATTGATAGAATTCCCTGCATCTTCAAGAGCTTATACTGTGTTGTGCATGATTATAATGCCATTACCACTACAAGTGAGACTATAGACCTTGAAGTTCCTTTAGGCTCTGATAAGTCAACTTCTTGATCTGAAAATGATCTTTGATCTTGGTTTGCAGATCCAACCATGAGAGTTATGCTACTTCCCCCAATGTCTTTTCCATATCATGCCTATGCTGTTAAATGTGGTTGTTCTACACCTCATCATATAAGAATCAGAATGGTGAAGTTATCTACCTTGCCCTTTATTCTTGAAAGTACCATAATAATACACAGATAATTATTCTTCCAGTTCTGTTTCCTTACCCAGATATGAAGGGAAATCCACCACCTCTTTCAATTGATCCTGTTGCCATTCCAGACTCCAGGATCTGCAATCTTCCTTGTAATGTCATTTTTCTGATAAAGCAAAAGCTCTGCCATCTGATCAATGAGTCCAATTATATCAATACCTTCACCAGCCATAACTTGATCTTGGTATTGCTTTTTTTAAGGCTTATTCTGGGCATAAAGTTGCTAAACAAATAAATCTGAACTTTCTGGTATATTCTAACTTCTTTTTTGTCTTTCTTGATGACACTGATTTTTTTCTTTAGTAAGCACATGATAAGAATATTGCAATAACAAGCCACTTCAA
Organism: Pulveroboletus aff. viridisquamosus; assembly: GCA_038088935.1. Lineage (NCBI taxonomy): Eukaryota > Fungi > Basidiomycota > Agaricomycetes > Boletales > Boletaceae > Pulveroboletus > Pulveroboletus aff. viridisquamosus. Next base: position 7,017 of record JBBPJW010001211.1, read on the forward strand.
ACTTAAGTCTCAGCTGCTTTTTCTTCTTCTTCTTTCAATAGTAACAATAGCATCTAGTGGTTCTTTTGATAATGGCTTGATCTTTTCATCAAACTTTCTCTCTGTTTAATATAAAGTTAACTTCTTTTGTAAACAAGCAAAAATTTGATAGATAATGGTAAAAAGGGAATAAAAGTAGCTTTGAGCAAGTGTTATGCATGATGAGGTCAATGTGCCACAAAACTCAAGAAAAGAAAATTGAATACAAGAGGAGCCTAGAGCTAACACAAGTAATATTATGAGTGCTTAAAGTTAGGGCTTTGAAATGCTAATGCTGTAGTATTTATATGCTACAGATCTGTGCACAGACCAAGACCCTGATGGGAACTTTCCCATATATGAGGCACAGGGGTCAAAAAGAAGAGAAGCCATTATGAAAAGATCAAGGACTAGGCTTCTTTGAAATAAAAAAGAAGTAAAAAAGAAATGGAAATGAAACTGACCCTGCAGGGACTAAAGGCATGAGGCTAACCCTATACTCTGAGTCAGGTGACTTGTCACATGCCCTAATAAGATAAAAGATTAGATAACCATGTGGCAAAGATAAGATAAGGTCACATAATTAAGAAAATGAAAAATGCATTATAACAAAAACCCAACCTAAAGCAGAGAATAGCTCATAGAAGGAGTTGGTCAAAAAATGGGCTAAGATTTTAAGAACTATAATAGTAGTTGGAAAGATATAATGGCATTTAGTAGCAAGAGAGGCTAAGGGACACAATAAAAGAAACATAGCTCTTAAGGGAAAGTATCTGAAGTTGGTCCAGAGAAATAGAGTTAATATGGTAGTTTGTGAAATATAACATGCTCTAGTCAAATGACTCATAGAAATTTACCCTTTCTATTAGCTTCCAGCCCCATTACAGCTGACTTAAACATTTTAACTAGATCCTGTACAATATTTCTGGCTTAGTAAATATAAGAAGTGCTTTAACAGTAAGTTTGTGGATCTGAAAATATACTTGAAGATTTCAATTGAAAACATACCAGATTCTCTTCTCATCTATTAACTGTTATAGATCTAGACCAATAACAAGAGAAAATTACCTTGAAAAATGCCTAGATTGAAAAGAACAAAGGAATAGCAGCTTATAAAAGGCACTAAGTACAAGAAAACAAGATTAACAAGGTTAACAAGTGCTCTAGACTGGAAAATCAGTCTATGTCCTTGCTCTCTGTTGCAAACCATGCAACGACCACTTTCACTCTCATGTGATCATGGGAATCCCATCCCTTATCAGGCTAAACCCTAACTTAGGATCTGGCTTATACTATACGAGTATTCCTAAGGTTAGTGGCCATGAGGCACATCTAGGGATCCTCCCTGGATCTTCCCTGGATCTTCCCGATCTCAGATCTGACTCATCTCCATGGATCTGACAGATCTGCCAAGGTGATCTCATCTGTGGATTGAGATCCCCATCCTCATTGTGTCCACACCTATTCTCTTCCATTCCCCCACACCTTACGAGAGGCCCTTTGCCTCATTCCTTATATCTGCCCCATGCATTTACCTTATGGCCTACACAAGTATGCCTCTTATGCTACTGGCTAGCTTACTGTACTGCTTTAGGGTAGACACGGATGTACATGGTCCATGCACATCTTAGGGTAGTATATAAAGGCCAGCTCAGAGTGCTAAAGTCCTCAGACTTTATCACTTGCAGCTTAGGTAGTTTTAGGCTTTAGAAGAAAGCTCTTCTCAGGAATCCAGGCCCTTCAAGGAAAGGCATAGATCTCAGGAAGCTCAAGCCCATGTCTCATCCAAGTCCTCTTCATCCTCCATCTCTTAGAGTCATCCTCAGTTGCTCCTCATCTGAGCCACCACTTAGGGTTTCTCCAGTATTCCTCCTTCTTCATCGTCAGCTAGGTATAGCCTCTGGATTCCAGAGTCGTAACACTCTCCTTTATATATTGCTATCTGCTATGCAGGATCAGGTCATGAGAAATATATAAGATAGCTAGTGTACAGATAACAATGCTAAATAAGAGAATAGAATAAAGAGAAATTAAATAGGAACAAATGGCAAATAGAAAGTAATTGGTAAAAAATGGGCCAAGCAAAAATATGATATGATATCAGAGAGCTAGACCATGATATTAGAAAAATGCTAGGCTGCAATAAGGTAAAAGGCTATGCTACATAAGATACATGTTATGTGCTTAGCAAATACTGATGGTCTCAACATGTGATTATAAGACTTCTATGCCAAAAACAAGAATAACCCTAGATTATGGTTTGGTTTCTATTCAAAGTATTTCCCTGTGTATAAGTATTGATCACATGATGTGGCAGATTTCAGATAAGATCTAGATTAGGATTGATCTGTGAAGAGATCTAGATGTTGATCTTCTTGGCCTTATGGTGACCTGGCCATATTTATATCTGCCTTATGAGTATGCTTCCCTTTTATTCTCTTACATTCTCATGGTGTGGTACTCTTCTAATACCCTTGATCTGCAAGGCCACTGCCTCATTCCTTACCCTCCACCCTATGCTTACCTATCTATAGGTTAGTGCATACTTACTGCCATTGGTCAAGTAGTGGTAGTTACCTTTCATGTACATGGTCTGTGTGCATAAGCCTGATAATATATAAAGGGTAGGGAGAAACTTGGGGCAACCCAGTCTTAACCACCTCTGTTACTAGTGCCACAAGCCTAGTCTTCATTCAGTATTGGCTTGTACCCTATATGGGTCAAGGCTCATTCCTCTCTTTGCCTAGTTAGGGGCTCTAGTCTTAAAAGCCCACTCATTGTTGTTGTTATCCCTGTCCACATACTGGTGTTTGATGATTTTGGTTTGGCACTCTTTGGGTGCATAACAGTGCAGAGGCTAGACCAGGCTAGATAAGATCACATGGCATGATAAGATATAATATAAAATAAGATCAAAGAAAGTGGTCAAAAATAGTAAATAGTAAAGAAAAGTGTTATGCTCTCATTTATTTTTACTATCCTGCTATTGTAGTTATCTACTTTTTACTTTTACTTTTTATTTTATGTCTTCACTTTCTTACTAATTTAGGAGCCTACCTTCTTTAGTAACATAGCTTGATTTGTGCACATGTACTTAATGAGGCAGCCTTGTATTCCAAGTTCTTAGACTTGGATACTTGTGCTATAGCCCTTTCTTGGCTATTAAGTGATCCCTAGTAAAGTCCAGTGTGCTCTGCTCCTATAGAGCATTATTCTGAGTCATATCTCTCTTGCCTAGCCCTCAGAATAGGGGTTAATAGTGTTCTGCTCTTGTTTTCCGACTTTCTGTCTCGTTACTCTCGGCATCAAGCCAAGATCGTAACAAAAACTTAGCTTAGGGTAAAAATGAAAAATAACACCTAGATAAATAGTGCCAGTGTGCAACATTAACTCTGTTGGACTGCAGGATACTTGTAGTCACTAAGTATCCTAAGGTAACTAATGGTCCGACATAGTTACTAGCTTATGTAAGCGGTAAAGCGTAGGTGATCTAACAATTCTAACAAACTCCATGTTTAAGCCAAAAGCATAGTTAGACTGTTCTGAATCCAAGGAAAGGGTTTGTGGCAGGTTTTTGAGAAGTTTTTCAAGGTGGTGAATGCATGATATTAGCTCAGAGGATGGCCTGTTCAAGCATATGAGCAGTGGCTTCATCATTGTGGTAGCCAGGAATGACAAAAATTTGAACTCTATCAATAAGTAATGGCCAATGACATCCAGCAATAACATCCAAGAACTATAGATCGAATCATAAAATTTTGTTAATTGGTACTCGCTTATTGTTCATACTGGTGGGCCGGGTTGCTAAGCTGGTAAATGTGGAAACCCGTAATGCAACCTCCCTGGTTGCATCCACACAAGAAGGTACAGTAGTGAATAGAGGTAATGAAAATAACAACATGCAGTGATTACCAACAGGGACTATCATAACCTTTTGGTCCAATCAAGCTATTTGTTCATCTGTTGATATCTTTTCGATATGTTCCAATCCCCCACTGAGCCGGGCATCCGCAAATACAATCGCAGATCTACTCGCGCCATGAACAGATAATCCAGTCAACCCGAATCCAGAGTCAATTCCAGCACCAACCCCTCCACGAGTGCTGTGTGCGTACAGCTCCCGCAAATCCAGTATAAAGCGGGGGATTAGCGTAGGGAGTGGAACATACATTACAAGGGCTGCCAGGATGGTTTGCCACTCCTTGGTTGGAAATTTCCCATAGGAATACAGTGTATTCATAAGGTCCCATGCAAAAATACTATCACGTGAAGTCAGCTTTAACTTCATTGTCTCTCACCATTAGGTCGAACATAGAGGCAGGGAGAAGAAGAATGAGACAAGGACATACCAAAGGAAGTAGAACATGCCCTCTATCACAAGTAAGTTCATGAGTTGGCTGAGTTGCCATCGCCTTGTGACTTTGTGCATTTGAAACGACTCCCGTATAAATTGAATAATGACTAAGATGCTCATCACGCTGGAAAGGATAAGTTGACTGATCGGAGGAGCACTATTCAAAGCAACAGAATAAGAGGCTTGGGAGCAAAATGAGAGACTCCCGATTTGAGTGCTGGTCACTGATGCCAAATGAGCCAATTCAGATACCAGTACCAGCCACCACTCACCTGGAGTATTCTTCGGAATGGTATCAATAATGCAAATGACAGTCGAGGTAATAACCTCTCCGATGTAAAAAGTGAGCAGAATCCCAAGGATTAGCTTCGATCGATTGTACATTGCCCACAGGCGCAACATCATCACAGCTGCAATCGGCATGATGCATGATGACTAGTCTCGACCCGAGCTACACCATAACGCACCGTCGGCAATACAAATAAACGTTAAGAGAGCCCAGTTAACAATCGTGTGAAGCACCCAACCTCATAAGCCTTCGTGAATCGAACAATCACAGGAAGGATCTAGGAGGAGTACTTACAACTGTTTGGTTGACACCAACCATCAGAGGTGTCCAATGAGGGACAAGCAACGGTCACTCACAGCTGAGTTGCTATCAACGGGTTGGCTCTCAGTGATGTAATAAAACATACCTTTACGGGACCAGGAACAAATGTACTTCCCCCTTTCGATCCTACCGGTCAATCTAATGCATTGCAATATTCAAGTTTGAACGTACATAGAGCATCTGTTCTGCAGAGCCACCGAGGAATCAGAACGAATATTCAGTACTGGCTCGTGATGTCCAAGAACGCACATGAAGTAACCAAGACTGATATAGCGAACCTATAATAGCAGTTGGCCTGGTAGAGCAAGAGAGCTCTTGACGCACAAGAACGAAGAGCGTGGATACCAAGGTCCAAGGTTTCTCCTGTAGCGATATCAAAAATATGCCGCTCACTCGAACAATGTCATCTACGAACCCAAATATAGTCTATCTGACAAATAACATAACTCCCAGTAAGAGTTCTGTAGTATCGGAAGTAAATGTAGAAGCATACCTCTCTTGAAAAGGTGAGGACTAGAGACATCAAGATAAGCATTTCAAATGGACACGTATGGAAGGCCACGTATACCGTAGTCATATACGATGCAAGTGATAACAGCGACTGCGATCCTTCCTGAGGGAATGGTAAACGTAAAGTGAAGCAAGACGTACGAGCCATGTAGTCGTTCAGCAGAAGGGACGGCGGATACAAAGCCATGACTGCTAGTATGTGAGAGCTAAGACAGACTCCCAAGACTCCCAAGAAAAGTGAACCAAAAGCACACAAGTAAAGCGAGACCCGCAAGGTTTTATACATTAATCAGCCGACTTGCTGTAAATGTGTAAGCTCAGAACTATGTCCCGGAGCCTTGCTACTCCGACACTGCTTTTCTCGTCTTTCCGGTACACCCGTACGACGCATGGTATATGGCTCCGATCACGCCCTGTTCCGGTCTGGGTGTTCCCTCCTCCACCAGTGGCCACTCACCGTCAAAAACAAGAATTATACCTAGCAAGAACAGAATAGAATAAAGGTCCAAGATTAGCCTAGATCAGAATTACGCAGTACCCTTTAGCCGAACCGATCACCACCGATACACTGAGTACACAGACATTCATCGTCACTCATCGCGAGGGCTATTAAGGTTTTGTTCACACGACGTGGACAGCTGATGGGCTGGTGCGGAAATGAACAAATACTTAAAGGAAGAAAACGGAGGGGAAAAAGAGGGAACAGAAACCATGAATTAAACCCTCACTCTCTCGAAATCAAACGCCCGTAGGCGAAACTCGGACAGCTCATCTTCCTGACTGCTCAGCAAGGTCGCTTCTGTACCAACTGTCCACATCGTTGTCATTCTCGTTATATTTGTATCACCAGAGGTGGTCGTTGCGCCGACACTTTGAATAGTTGGTGCCTTCATTGAATGCGAAAACGAGGACACGGGTCCCGATACGGATACACGATTTGGTCCCCCAGAGGTCGTCGGTAATGGAAGCTTATCCAAGGGCGAGAGTCGACCCGATTCAACTGTCCCTCCAAAGGCTGAGACACAGGGAGAGATAACACTGCTTCGGCGACGGCCAAATGAAGAACGGGAGCAAGAGTGAGCAAAACTTGAGCTCGCAATTTGTACACGAGAATGAGCGGACGGACGGGAGGAGCTGGATCCAAGATAGATATGGGAATGCCTGGAAGATACGGGAACAGGACCGGGGGAACGCGAACGTGGGCTTAAGAGCGAGTGCACCGAGAGTCGGATGAGTCTGATGGACTACCTGACGCTACCGAGAACGTAGCTTAGTAATCAATCACATGCCACGTTCAGAGGAAACTCGCTCTACCCGTTGATGCCTGCCACTCGCCTGGATTGGGACTAGTTTCACCCATACCAGCACCAAGCGAAGCAGCCATCGACCTCC
>JBBPJW010001212.1:0-13896 GCA_038088935.1 Pulveroboletus aff. viridisquamosus
AAAGAAAGCAAGGCAAAGGTAAGGTATGACATTAAAGGGCTAGACCATGACATCAGAGAAAGTCTAGGCTACAATAAGGTAAAAGGCTATGCTACATAAGGTACAAAGGCTAGACCAGGCTAGACCCAACCCCATGGCATGATAAGATATAAGATGAGATAAGATGAGATAAGATGAGATAAGATAAGATCAAAGAAAGTGGTCAAAGATAGTAAATAGTAAAGAGAACTTAGCTTAGGGTAAAAATAAAAAATAGCCCCTAGCTAAGTAGTGCCAGTATATAACAATTTAACTCCAGTCTGCACAAACATCTGGTGCTTTGAATGCCTTCTTGCAAAACTGGGCAATTTATAATAGCTGTTACATTTTCCCCTTTTCTTTTTCTTTTATTATGCTAGCCTCCCTTTTGCACATCTTGAGATGCTTCCTCATTCCTATTCTGGAACCTTCCACTTCTTTTATTCCAGAACATTCCTTGACTCAGCAGCCATTACTTATGATCCACTTCCTTTATGCATGTTATCAAGTATTACACTTAGACTGCTTCTCCTGTGTTTTATCCATTTTCACATGAATCACTTATTCAGCATTTGTCATTCCCTTGACTTATTCAACTGAGTCTGAACCTCATTATTTATACTATAAAGTAGTGTACTTCACCTCTCTTCTTCTTATGCTACTTTTTATCTCAATACCTCTGTATCTCTGGTACAATCCATCTCTCTTAGTTCATGCACTTGTGCATAAGAGGACATACCCTTGAAACTCCATCAATTTCCATCATTAATTGTACTCCACAAGCTAGTGTTCTTGTCATAGCTCAATCCTTTATCTGAGTACCCTCTGGTATTGTTCTTGTGTTGCACCTTACCCTTGACCCCTGAGCTGACTCTTGTTGAGCTTATTCCCTCATATTTTCCTCTTCTGAGGTCTATGCCTGACTCTACCTGGATCTAGTATAACAAAAAAAGTAGTATAACTTTTATGACTACCATTGTTGTAGTTCACCCACCATACCACTCAAGCAAACCTTATTCCTTGACTCCCTCTGGGGTAAACACAGATTGTTTCCTGCAGAGGACCCACTTGATTCTTTCAAAACAGAAGAAACCCCAGCATACTACTTTCCTCTACAAAAACCCCAATGTCTGACTTCACTGCCACCACTAAACCCACCAAGCTTTGCCTCAGCACCCCAGAGCACTATAATAAAGATAGATCAAAAGCTAAGACCTGAATGGACTCTGTCCAGTTTTACTTGTTTGTTAACCAGGTTGTATACAACTCTAATGAGAAGCACATAGTCTTTATCCTCTCATATATGATGAAGGGCTCTGCCCAATCCTGGGTAGCTATCTACCAGAAACAGTGCATCAAGAGCACTTTCATCTCCATGGGGTCCTTCAAAAACCTTGTAGCCACTTTTCTAGTGGCATTTCAAAATCAAGATACCATTAACATAGCTATCCATTGGCTGGCCAATATCTAAATTCAACTAAAAAAGAAGAGAGAATGAATGCCTCCTCTTGCTAAGTATACAGCTGAATTCCAAAATCATGCTATAATATCTAAAATTAAGGACAACTCCATTCTAATTATTTATTATAAGGCAGGGTTAGCTCCCTGGATTGCTTATTATATCCACATCATGAAAAATGTACCAGCAAAGATATTCAACTGGTACCTCAAAGCTACATATTTCAATAGCACCAATAAATGATTCAAACTCATTGAACAATGAAGGAAAACACCTTTCCTTCTTCTTTTTCTTCTAGCATGCCAAATAAAATGCCTCAAGTAAAGAAAGTCACAGCCAAAGAACCATCCAGATTAGAAGAGGTTAGTGATGAAGAAGAGATTGAAGTAGGAAAAGTGGACTTTTAAATGGAAGTAAAAGATGCTCCTACTTTTTCTTGTGCCCCTGTACTTGTATCACAGTCTAGGAAAGCAATTCAAATCCCAATACAAGTATATCTGCCTGAACACCCAAGAAAAGTCATAGATATCTCTGCTCTAGTTGATAGCAGTGCCCAAATCAACTGCATTGACTGGGAATTTGTATTTCACCACAAACTCCCAACCACTTATCTTTTCCAAGCTCTTCATGTTAGGAATGTGGATGTCTCCACTAACAGCAAGGAAAGAACTACCCACACATGTGAAGTCATTCTTCACATCAAAATCTTCACCTCCAAGGTTCTTTGCTATATCATGAGATGTGATAAAAAGACCTTGATCTTAGAACTCCCCTGGCTAAAAGACATCAACCCCACAATTGACTGGAAGAGCAGTACTCTTGCCATTCCCTTCACCACTGACTTCTCTAAGGAACTTTATTGTTCTGCCTTCTTGCTATCCAACCTGAAACAATACTATTCCAGGGAAATCACCATCAACAATGAAGAACTCTTTATTGATTACTTGCAACATAATACTCCCAAGAAGTCTCTCCAAGACTGTCTCTATCACTGGCACTCCTCATGAGTTGTAAATGCCTGCTTGGCATTTTTATCCTTAATTACCATCACCAAGCTCATCATCCCCACAGAGCTTGTAATTAAAGCCAAGAAGGCTCAATCCAAGATGGAACTTCTACCAGAATATCAGGAGTTTGCATCTGTCTTTTTAAACACCCTAAACACCCTTGATCACCTGCCACCAAGCAGATTCTATGACCATGAGATAAATCTTAAGGACATGTTTGTCTCTAAGATAGATAAGATCTACCCCTTATCTCCACCAGAACACCAGGCACTCAAGGAGTTCCTGGAAAAGAACCTTTAGGCTGGGAAGAACCACCCTTCTAACTCCCCCCAAGTGTTCTACTTCTTCTTTGTTAAAAAAAAAGATGGTAAACTTCATCCCTATTAGAACTACCATTACTTCAATGAACACACTATATGCAACACATACCCACTTTTCCTTATCTTTGAAACAGCTGCTGCCATCCTAGCCTCATGTCTCAATGCTGTCCCAGTGGATGCCTTCCTAAAGCTGTGGTTTTGTGCTAGGCCCACAGTGAACTAGGCAAGAGTGGAAAGAGAGAAGAGTCAAGTGCCTTGTATAAAGTCCTAGAGCTCAAGTGCACAAGACTGGGAGTTTCCCAGCTTGTGCCAGCCCTTTATATATGCTACATGAGTGAGCATGGACCATGTAACTAGGTCAGCCCTAAACTATGGCTACAGTAAGCAGACCAATGGCAATAAAGGAGTGAGTACCTTAGCAGTTCCACATGGTAACTGCCAGGTAATGATGTTATGGTCTGAAGTGGTCTAGAATATGATTATCATGAAGGTATGAAGTAGTGAAATGGTGAAATGGTGAAGAGGTGAAAAGTAAAAGTGTCCCACAGTCATGTGATGTGAAAAGTGAAAAATGATTATAACAATCTTCAACCTCATCAATAAGCTTCACAAAGCAAAAATATTCACCAAATTTGACATTTGTTGAGGATATAACAATGTCCACATCAAAGACAGACACCAATGGAAAGCAGCCTTCATCACTCACAAAGGGCTCTTTAAGCCAACAGTGATGTTCTTTGACCTAAATAATTTACTCACCACATTTCAGCACTTTATGAATGACTTCTTTTATGACATGATTGCAGAAGGATGGTTGGTCATCTACATGAATAATCTCCTTATCTCATTCCCAGATGCTGAAATGCACAAACTCCATACTGCCCATGTCCTCAAATAAATGGCAGAACTTGATCTCCATCTCAAATTAAAGAAATGCACCTTTGCTTTCAAGTCAGTAGAATATCTCAGAATGGTCATCTGACCAGGACAACTTACCATGGACCCCATTAAACTCAATGGAATTGCCAAGTGGCATATTCCCCAAAAGATCAAAGATTTTTTCTTCTTTCTGGGATTTACCAACTTCTACCAATGATTCATTTCTAACTACTCTTTTATTACCTGCCCTCTCCTTGATCTCATCAAGAAGATGGCTCCCTGGTTCTGGTCCCCTGTCTTTCAGGAATCTTTTGATTTTCTAAAGGCATTTTTTCTCTTCTAGCCAGTTCTTCAACTCCCTGACCTCTTCTAACCATTTGCCATTACCACTGATGCCTCTGCATATGCATCTGGTGGTATTCTTCTTCAAACTAATGCCAATGAAGACTGGCATCTCTGCTTCTACCTCTTGCAGACCTTCTTCCCTGCTGAGAGAAACTATGTTATTTATGACTGCAAACTTCTCATAATTATCCATGCCTTGAAAGCCTGGAGACAATACCTCCAGGGCTTCCCCCATTTAGTTCAGGTCTTCACTGACCACAAGAACCTCACTTATTTCCATGCACCCCAGAAGCTCAATTGCCAACAGGCTTATTGGCTTCTTAACCTCATGGATTTTAATATCCAACTCCAGCACATTGCTGGTACCTCCCTTGCTAGGCCTGATGCTCTCTCTTGCCATCTGAACCTCTGCCCAGACTTCTTCTTAGACAACTCAGAAGTTACCCTCCTTCCTGAGACTATTTTTTGCTATGTTATTGATGTCACTTTTCACATCCACATCAAAAAACATCAAGTGGGTAATCCTCTCCACCTTTCCATACTTCAGAAATGGAATGGTTCTATGTGCAATGGGTTGCAGTCCTGCTTCTATGACTGGCAACTCCATGATATCATGCTCACATACTGCAACTGCATGTACATTTCCCTGGATAAAACCCTTTATTAATCTATCCTTTACTACTGCCATGACCACAAAACTGCCAGCCATCCTAGTACCTTAAAATCCACCAGCTCATTCAGATGGAGTTTTGGTGGCCCAGCCTTGCCATTTATGTATGCAAATATGTTAACAGCTGCACTATCTGCCAGCAGAACAAGGTCAATACTTACCTCTCTATGCCAGCCCTTTACTCTATTCCCTCCTGGGCTCATCACTCCTTCCAGTAGATCTCCTGCAATCTGATCATTGATTATCTCCATTCAGGTGATTTTAATTCCCTCTTGGTCATGGTCAATCATGGACTTATGAAGGGAATAGTTCTAGTCTCCACCAAGAAAACCACCACTGCTAAAGGAATAGCCATGCTTTTCTTTAAGAAAGTCTACAAATGATTCAGTATGTACAACAAAGTCATCTCCAACCAAGGCCCACAATTTGCCTCCACCTTCACCAAGGAGCTTGGCAAGCTCCTCAATTATAATCTCTTACTGTCCACTGCATACCACTCTCAGTCAGATAAAAAGACTGAACATGTCAACTAGGAAATTAAAACCTACCTCTGTATCTTCTGCAGAGCTAACCCATCCAAGTGGGCAGAAAACATCTCCCATGTGGAATTCACACACAACCACCACCCCCACTCCATTACCCATCAACTACTGTTCTATCTTCTAATGGGATATGAACTCTATGCTCTTTCCTCAGTAATCCCTGAAACCATGATGCCTGCCATTGCTAACAGGCTAAAACACTTAACTGCAGCTAGAGATAAAGCCCTTATAGCCCATAACCTCACATGTTAAGTAATGGCATCATGCATCTACTTCAAATTTGTTCCCTTTACCAAAGTAATAAAGGTTTGGCTAGAAGCATGGAACTTGAAACATTCCATCACTTACCCCAAATTCACACCAAAAAGGGAAGGTCCCTTTATCATCACCAAGGTACTTTCCCCTGTGACCTACAGGCTCTGCCTTTCTTCAACCTGGAAGATCCACCCAGTTTTCCATGCTTTATTATTATTACCCTATCATGAAAATGACATCCATGGGAAGAATTTCCTAGCTTTATCCCTGGACCTTATAGAAGGTCAAGAAGAATATAAAGTTGAGTGGATATTAAACATCACAGCTCATCTTCCTTCCACTCCTTTCTGATCTGATGGAAGGGTTACTCAGTGAAAGAAGACTCATGGGAAGCTGAGTTCAATCTCAGTAATGCTTTTAAGCTACTAATCACATATAAAAAGTGGCACTCTTTTATTACTCCCCCCATTATCTCTTCAACTTGTACTATCACCAAGGGATCCAAATCTCATAGCACCTGCAAATAAACATGTCCTCCTGTACCAATGACATTCTGTTCCCCATCTCTGATGTCCTATCCTCTTTCACTTAAGCAACCCTTAATGCCATCTTCCCCATATGTGCCCACTCACTTCCTTCTGGGGAACTTGTTAATTCAACTAATATGTCCCCTTTCACCTTACCTTCTACTTCACTCATAAATAGTTTTCCTATTAAGGAAACTGAACCTGTTCCCATCATACTATCCCCAGTTTCTACCCACATCACCAATACTCCATTGTTCTCCATTGCCATCCCTGTTTCACCACCTGCCACTCACAATACAACTCCTTCCCCCATCATCGCAGTAGACCTGCCCATTACCACCCATGCCCTTTGCCCTGGTAACTGCAATGATGTGTACTGCATTGAACTTTGGTCCTTTATTTTTGACTTGCAACTCTTAGTCACCATTGGCTCCCACCTTGACATGTGCCCCTTCCTCTGGGCCCTCTATTGGCTCTATCACCAGATGGAGAAAATGTCTCTTATCACCCAGTTACTCCATTGTACCACTGAGGTTGATACTAATGCAGTCCATACTGGACTCAAAACCATCTATTGCCAGTCATTACTTATTCTTGATAACCTTGCCTACCAGTTGGAGTTTGGCAGGTTCCTTTTTGACCTCAACTAATTCAAACAAGAGTTATTTACTGCATGGCAGCATCTTCCCCTTATACATCCAGTCATCTCATTCATATCCTTATCACCACTTATCCCCACAGAACTCAACCATATTATCTGGACTAAAGCATGGTAATCCAGTCATGATGGAAGAGCTTGCCTATCCTTCAGTTACCCTCACTATTATAATGGATGTTTTCAGTGCCATAAATTGTGTTATAATGCACATTTTTCCTTTTATTTCATTTTTCATCCTGTTGCATTTTCCTCTGACTCTTCACATATTCACACCATGTGACCATGTCATATCTTCACTATTTTACATTTCACACCTTTACCACTTCACACTTCACTAGGTCAAGGCTAATCTAGCCTTTGATCTCATACTACCTGTTTTTCTCATGTATTTCTAGACTTTCACTCTCTTTCTGCCATTGGATAGCTTACTGTATACTACTGTAGGGCAGGGCACAGTCTTTCAGTCCATGCTCAAAATGCAATAGTATAAAAGGGGTCCAAGTCCAAGCTGGAGTCTCTAGTCTTGTGCACTTGAACCTCTAAGGTTTTCACAAGTCCCTTGACTCAGTGTTATGCTAGGCCCAGGTAGAGTTAGGTGTAGACCTTCAGAAAAGGGAACTGCAAGTGGGGTGAGCTCAAAAAAGGGGTCAGCTTGTGGCAAGAAGTGGTGCAATGTGAGAATGACACCATCAAGAATGCTTAAATGAGGTATTGAGTGACTGCAAGGATACTAGCTTGCAGGTTTTCAAGTGTTCCCTCTTGTACACTGATGCATGGACTAAGAAGAGATATATTGCTGAGAGGGAGTAGCCTCTTAGTGGCCAAGGTATTAAAGTATATCAATATAGGTGGTGAGAGTAGAAGGTAGAAGTAGCATAGTAAGAAGGAAGGTGAAGTATACTACTTTATAGTACAGCTAAGTAAGGTTCAGACTCAGTTGAATGAGTCATGGAGATAATGAATGCTAAGTAATTAATCCATGTGAAAATGGACAAAATGTTCAAAAAGCTCAGTATAAGTAATGGTGAATGACTTATGTGATGGGAGCAGATCATGAGTCATACTGACTGAGTAGAGACATTCTGGGATATTGAAAGAAAGGTTCCAGAAGGCAAACAAGAAAGTGTCCAAAATACATGAATGTAAAATGTGATAAGAGAAGCAAAAAAAGAAAAATCAAGGGGAAATTATAACACTCAGTATCCTTCTTTCCTAGTTCTCCTAGCCTCTAGTTCAAATGTTAGGCTTCAGCAGAACCCTTAGCAGCAGCAGGAGTGCACACCAAGACTATAGGTGTAGTTGCTCAAAGTCTTGCAGTATAACAAATTAGGCCATTGCCAGGTCCAATGCCCCTCTTGTTGCAAATCTATGCAATGACCACTTTCACTCTCATGTGATCGTGGGAATCCCATCCCTTAACAGGCTAAACCCTAAGCTAGGACTTGGTATCTCTTTACGAGTATTCTCTAAAGGTTAGTGGTCACATAATCCATCTATGGATCTCCCCAGGATCTTCCCTGGATCTCCCTGATCTCGGATCTGACCATCTCCATGGATCTGATGGATCTGTGAGGTGATCTCATCTGTGGATTGAGATCCCCATCCTCACTGTGACCACGACCCTTCTCTTCCATTCTGCCACACCTTACAAGAGGCCACTGCCTCATTGCTGATCCCCGCCCCATGCTCTTTCATGCTTTACTACATGAGTGCTCGATTACTGCTATTGGTTACTAGATCACAGTACTATAGGGTAGGCACTTAGCTACATGGTCCGTGCATACCTTAGAGCAGTATATAAAGGCCAGGCACTTGGTGGTAAAGTCCTCAGACTTTATCACTTTGTTCTTTAGGCATATTAGGCTTAGTAAAGCTCTTCTCAGGAAACCAGGCCCTTCAAGGAAGGCATAGGCTCTTAGGAAGTTCGAGCATGCATCTCATCCGAGTCCTCCTTATTGTCATCACTCTTTAGATCATCCCTTGGTTGCTCCTTGTCTGAGCTGCCATTAGGTTCTCTTTCGTGTTTCTCCTCTTTCATCCAGGTCTAGGTGTAGCCTCTGGTTTCCAGAGTCGTAACACCTCTTAC
Source organism: Pulveroboletus aff. viridisquamosus (assembly GCA_038088935.1). Taxonomy (NCBI): domain Eukaryota; kingdom Fungi; phylum Basidiomycota; class Agaricomycetes; order Boletales; family Boletaceae; genus Pulveroboletus; species Pulveroboletus aff. viridisquamosus. The sequence goes on from JBBPJW010001212.1 coordinate 8,767, forward strand.
CAGCACCCCATCTACCTCCATTGGCAGCTGGGCCATAACCAATCTCATTGCCCTCTTTGGCAGCCTTACCCTCAACTATTCATATTATCCTTTTTTTTATCCACTCAACTTTTGCACTTCTCACACTTCTCCCACCACTCCCATGGTTTATACTACCATGCTCCTCCAACTTGCTTACCCCCACCACCTTCTTATCATACCAACAACAAAGATAACATTATAGACAACATCAGCTAGGCCAACATCATGGGCTTCCCAATAGTCTTTGACTAGTGGTATCTAACTGGGACATTAGACATATAATGGGGGTAATGTTATATTTCCTCCCTTTCTTTTTCTTTTATTACCCTAGCTTTCCTTTTACATGTCTTGAGACACTTCCTTGTTCCTGTTCTGAAATCTTCTACTTCTTTTATTCCAGAATATTCCTTGACTTAGCAGCCATTACTTATGATCTGCTTCCTTTGTGCATGTCATCAAGTATTACATTTAGACTGCTTCTCTTATGTTCTATCCATTTCCACATAGATCACTTATTCAGCATTCATTATTCCCTTGACTCATTCAACTAAGTCTGAACCTTATTAGTTGTACTATAAAGTAGTGTACTTTACTTCTCTTCTCCTTACACTACTTTTTACCTCAATACTTTCATACCACTATCTTGGTACCTCAATACCTTTGTATCCCTGGTATAATTCATCTCTCTTAGTTCATGCATCAGTGCACAAGAGGAAACACCCTTGAACTCTGTCAATATCCACTGTTAATTATATTCTGCAAGCCAGTGTCCTTTTCATAGCTCAACCCTTTGTCCAAGCATCCTTCAGTATTGTCCTTGTATCACATCTTATCCTTGACCCCTGAGCTAACCCTTGTTGAGCTTATTCCCTTATAGTTCCCTCTTTTGAGGTCTATACCTAACCCTACCCAGGCCTAGAATAACAATAGCTGGTACTTGATGTTGATAACTCAGTTATGGAGTAGTGCACTATAGTTTTGGTTCTACCTGTTGATAACTATAGGTGGTATAAGCTACATGGAAAGAAATAGGGAATAGTATCTTATCTTAGTTATGGAGCAGTATACTGAGGTGTAAAGTAAATATGAATGGTAAAACTATATAACCTGGCTACATAATCAGGTATTATAGTGACAAAAGTCCAACACTTGAAACAGATAACTACCTATTGATCTCATTACTCATATACTCTAGTGAATACTTCTAACTTGTGCTTGTTCTTGAAACTTCTAGAAGGGCTTTTATGCTAGTCACTCTAAACTAGGCAGAAGAAAAAGAATGAGTAGTCTTTTATATAAACCAATGCCAGCAGAGGCTATATAAGAATCAAGAGATAGTAGCTTATTCCATATTGTTACACAACTAGCAAACACAATGGTCTCAAGCATGTGACTTTGGAAACTGTTGAGCACATGATGCAAATGGTTGCATAGTCATGTGACCAGGAGCATGTGATCATGCAAATAAGTATCCTTATAAGAATAACCCTAGGCTAAGGCTAAGTCCTTTATATTAGAATATTTCCCCTATATCAGGTATCAGTCATATAATGTGGCAGATCTCAGATGAGATCCAGGTACAGTCCCTGATGATATCTGATCTCAAGATCTAGATTAGGATCTGCATCTGTGGCAGAAATCCAGATTAAATTTCCTAGGCCTTGCTGCTGCCATGTCTTCTTCATATCTTTGATCCTATGTACTTCCCTTCCATTCTCCCATATTCTTATGGTATGGCTTCTCTTCCATTCTAATCCCTTGATTCATGAGGCCACTGCCTCACTTCTTATTCCTGCTCCATGCATTCTCCAGCCCTTATCTATTAGTTAAGAGATTACTGCTATTGGTGTTCATAGATAGTAGACCTTAGAGTAGGCCTTTTGTACTTGGTCTGTGTGCATACCTGAGCAATATATAAGGCAGGGGGTGCAAGCTGGAATTTCCCCAGTCTTGCTCTCTTAACCCCTTAGCTGGTTATATAGAATAAGCTACTTTCTGCTAGCTGTTGGTTTATACAAAAGTAGTGGTCTTATCTTCTCTTATTTGCCTAGTTAGGGGCCACTAGCTAAAAGCCTCACCAGTTTCCTGGGATAAAGTAGGAGTGTACATCAAGGAAGTTTGAGTATCAAGGCAGAACAGGTAGTTGCCCATTACATACATAACTAGCTAAGAGATCAAGAAAGCAAGACTAGAGAATATCCAGCTTGTACTCCCTGCCTTATATATTGTTTGGATCTGCACACAGATCAAGTAAAGTAAGGCTACTCTAAACTACTGCTATCTATGGCCATCAATGGCAGTAAGTACTCAATTATTAAATAAAGATAAAAAAAACATGGAGTGGATATTAAAAAGTGAAGCAGTGACCTTATGAATCAAAGGAATTGAAGAGAAAAGAAGTCACACTATAAGGATGTGGAAGAATGAAAGGAAAGCATATAGAATTAGTGATGATAAAAAAGGCATAGCAGTAGCAAGACTAAGAAGATTCAATCTGGATCTCTATCACAGATCAAATTCTCTATCTAGATTGTAAGATCAGATGTTATTAGGGACTATGCCTGGCTCTCATCTGAGATCTGCCACATCACATGACCAATACCTATGCAGGAAAATGCTCTGAATATAAAAACTTAATCTTAGCCTAGAATTTCCTTAATAAAGCTACTTATTTATATGATCACATGCTCTCCAGTCACATGACTGCAACTAGATTGCTTCACATGCTCCACAGTTCCCATGGTCACATGCTAGAGACTATCATATTCACTAGCCACATAACAATACTTGATAAAAGAATCATAATTTGTTTCATAAGATATATTGAACAAGATATTTGCTATTAAAGTATTAACAAACTATGAATTAAGGCAATGAGCCTATACATGAAGTGATGGTAGATAACAAGGGTAAGCTTATCTTCTGTTAATAGCAAAGAACTGAAGAAAGCAAGAATAAGAGCAGTGTTATGTGCTTAGCAAACACTGATGGTTTACTCATGTGACCATGGGACTCACCTGCCTTATAAAGATAAACTCTAGGCTAGATTTGATTTATTATATCAGAGTATTCCCCACTGATGGGTTAGTCACATAATATGGCTGGATTTCAGATGAGATCTTAGATCAATACCGATGACATCTGATTTAATGGATCTAGATTAAAATTAATCTGTGGCAGAGATCTAGATAGATCTCCTCAGCCTTATGGCAGCCATGCCATATTCATATCCATTGACCCTGACACACTTCCATTCTCTTACATTCTCATGGTGTGGTTTCTCTTCTATCTCCCTTGATCTGCAAGGCCACTGCCTTACTCCTAACTCATATGCCCTATGCCCCATTTTCTATTTAAGAGGTGTGAGAGAATACTGCTATTGGTCACATAGATAGTAGATTACTCATTCTGTGTATGAGGCTATGCCTCCTGGCAATATATATACAGAGTGGGCAAGACCTGGAGTCTCTCCAGTCTTGATCACTTGTATCTTACTCCCCTTTACTTGGGCACTGCAGTGTGGTGTTAACCCAGGTTACTCCTTCTTCTTGCCTTCTCTTTTCTCTATTAAGATTCACAAGCCTAGTTCAGGGCCACTAGTCTCAAAAGCCCTCTTGTTGTTATTGTTGCCTGTCACTCACCAGTTATTTGCATATATTTGGATTGCACTCAGAGTGGTACATAACAAGCAGTTGCTAGTCTAACAGTGTTATGCATCTTATACAATTACCACTTTTATATCATGTGATTGTAAGAGATATACTCTATTTCAGATAATTCTAGCCTGGGGTCTGACTATTCTATGAGTACCTTATGGTCAGTGGTCATGTGACTAGGGATCTGGGATCTTCTTAAGATCTGCCCAGGATCTTCTCTATCTCAGATCTAGTTATATCTTCTCAGATCTGATAAATCTTGGATCTACATCTATAATCTCATCTGTGGCAGAGATCCCTGTTCTCAGGTTCAACCCTAATCTTCCATTATAAGTCTTTCCTTTTCTTTTATTTCTTACCCTTGATCCATAAGGCCACTGCCCCACTCTTTAATATCTGCTCCATGCCTTCCCCTCTCTTATTTAATAGTGTGTCCTTACTGCTATTGGTGTCCATAAATAGTAGTAGTCTAGGATAGGCTTAGTATACATGGTCTGTGTGCCACCCTGGGCCATATATAAGGGGCAGGTATTGCATAGTCAAGTCTTTCCAGACTTGATTACTTTGTACTTTGCTTTAAGCACTTTTTTGGATTCCTACCCTTTCAGGATTAGACCCATAGTTGCATGGGCACAAGTCTTTTCTGAGTCCTCCTTTGTCAATTTCTCCTTGGTTGCCCCTCTCCAGAGCCTTCTTCAGGTTTTCCCTTTCATGCTCCTTCTCTCATTCTTCATCTAGGTTTAGCCTTTGAAATTCAGAGTCATAACAAACAGTAGTTGTCAAAACTTATTTCTAAACATATAGCAAGAATCCAGACAACAGATTCTAAGTACAAATACTCTAATGGGGCTTGGCTCATGGAGGTAACATATTCTGGAAGCTTCTAAGGAAATCTGGAGGGGGTTCAAAAAGGATTGAAGTTAATTCTTGCTGGATCAAATTGAACTTGGCTTTATCTTATGCAGTATGCCCTTGTAAAACCCAGTGTTCCAATTTGCAGAGGAGTTAGAGAAAAAGAGAAGAGTGGTCTCATTGTTGTGGGACAACTCTCTTCCCACACTCTCGAGTCCTCTCGGTCCTTGAGGAACACCAATGGTCTCTGGACTTTCCTAGATCTTCTATGAGGCTTTTGACTAGTGGCCCCTAACTAGGCAAAGGGAAAGGATGAGTCTATGGTGAGGCCTTGTGTATAAATCTAGCCAGGTAGCGGATGAGAGCTTAGAGGGAACCCCACTAGGGGTCAGCCCTTAGATCGGGCTAGGCTCTAGCTGAAGTCACAAGAGGTCAAGACTGGAAAACCCAGCCTTGACATCTCCTGCTTATATATTGCTGGATCAGGTGCACAGACCAGCTATAGGAAACCTACCCTAATGTGTGCTATCTATGGACACCAATAGTGTAAGGAGCTCAATGACTAATAGATAATGAGGAGAGAGCATGGAGCGGATATTAG
>JBBPJW010001213.1:0-13891 GCA_038088935.1 Pulveroboletus aff. viridisquamosus
AGAACCTCAGTAGATGTCAAGCTACTGATATTAGTGTAACTACCTATGAGAACTAAGATAGTTTAGTACAGTAGAAATGCCTATAAAATAGGGCTTACCCTCAGTAGATGTCAAGCTACTGAGGAACGTAAACGCACTAAGCTTATGTAACTTTTACCATAAAAGGAATGCTAATGCGTGCCAGTCAAAATTACAACAGGAACACCGTCACGGCTTCTATCCCAATGACCCAAGGTCACTCATATATAGTACAACCAGGTCAGAAGTGCGACCCACTTTCCTGGCTGCGCCCCGTCTCGTTCCCACAGTCGGCCTTTTACTACAACATAGAGCCACCCGTCATAAGCTCTTGGTTCGGCGACGGAGGATCTAGGGCAAGCAAATTCTCCCCCCTCTTCGATTGTCTTGAAACAGACTCGTGTGCCATTTTTTGCAGGGACATGTTCACAGCTGCCCCTGTATACGGTGCATCCTACGAAATGCCTGTCCGGAGATCCCATCGTTTAGTAAGTTGACCCAAAGTCATAGGGATGTCCGTCGTGAACCTCGAGGCGTACAATCTGGAAGGTAAACTCTCAACGTTCCCTGGGTCCTCTCGCCAAAGTACTCGACATGTAGACCACACCGACTACTCGAGATGATCTTGCGACTCTTTTCTGTGGGGTTTCTTTCCGTGGAATCGACGTCATTTACATATGATCGGCAAATCGAGCCGTGGTGTGATTCACCGAGTGCTTCTTGTACGAGGAGGAGGCAGCGCTGGAGTAATCCATACGAACACGCTGGATCCAGAGCGTAGGTATGTTCATGTGTATCTCACCCGTTAGAATTGAGTTGAAGCGAGAGATCATTTCACGTTTCCGAACAAGGAGTACCCCGAACTTCAAGCAGGTCCGAACTTGCTGTGACGTCGTGGTGCGCATACATCAACAAGTGCGCAATGCTTCTGTTAGGAGTGTATTTCGCTTTGTCCGACACCCGCAAGCATTCCTTTCAAGCTGGAGTGACAAGTTTCTCTAGATCGATCAACTTTCCATCACTCTTCAACGCCGCCTCGATAACCGCCACGTCTCGGAGTGCACCTCTCGGACTACCCAATCCATCCTCCCTCCCCTCCAAGGCCGCCGCAAAGAAGCTCGCCAACTCCAGCTCGACGCCCCTGACTGGTTCGTCGATGATCTCTTCCTTCTCCTGACCGGCTTTTCCATTCGCGTCCCTGGTTACAGACTTGATGATGACGCGGAAAACGGGTTTTTCGACTCCTGTCACCGGGTCCTTTACCTTTGTTCGGTCAATGGCGACGTACCCATCTGTGCCTGTGATGATGACATCATTGCCGACGGATGGGTGCGATGATATAGGCGCGGCACTGCTCAATTCAAAAATGCCATGTGAGCCATCTGTAGACCTGATGATAGCATGGATCGTGTCTTGTGGTGCAAGCCACTCCAAGTTTAACGAGGCGAATGCTGAGAGATATGTCATAGGGCTTGGGAGAAGGACTCGTAGTGCGGCCACTGAGTGCTGAGCAACCACGAACGCAGCATTTGTCACCAAGAACACTCGCGAGGAGAGGGCAAGAACGTACGACACCTCCATCGAGCTACACCCATGTAATAGGTCCGCGTCAAACCAGATCAAGCATCCCCTGAATGCAGCGTCGACTTACCAAGAACCCTCCTTGATACTGTGATATCAATATCCTCACCCAGTCATAAGATCACCATCAGAAATTCGATCGACTTACGTCCGGAAATGTGCGCCAGGGTGTTTTGTGCCACTTTGAATCCTGGTCCATGCGACCGACGCCTCGCAAGCTAAAAAAGATCACCTTTCCGATCTTTCCAACGCGGATTGCCTGCGCTGCGGTAGCGTAGCCTGGTTCGGCTTCCCAGTTCTCTGCGACCCTCCAGACCAGTCCCTTGGGCTTATATTCTGCCTCGTAAGTTGCGATCAGTTCCAACCCCGAGGCGACGTCCGGTGCCACTGGCTTCTCGCTAATAACGTGCTTTCCGGTGGCCAAGGCCTTGATGACGATACTGGGCTGCAAGGTAATGGGCAACACCACGATAACAGTCGATATGTCGGGTCTTGCAAGCAAGGCGTCGAGGTTCGCCGATGGATCGTCATCATGATAGATGTCCGGCGTGGTGTGAAGGAGATTTACCGCTTGACCCGCCAACTCGCTCGCGCCCTTCTTCGATCGTGAATAGACAGCTCTTAAATTTGGGGCGAGAGCACCGAGAGCTTTGAGGGCGGGTAAATGTGCTGTGAACGCGACAACGATGTGACGGGGATTATTGTTTCGGACATGTGAGGCTATTCAGGAGATGGCCCTGCTCACCTTCCTTGGCGAAGATGCCGCTTCCAAGGATGGCGACCCCAGTGTTGGCTATCGCGGACATGATTGTGCCCTGCGTTGGTGGTTGTTGTGCGTGTAGCGGGAGAGGGACCTATGTCGCCTCGACACGCACGGCCTTTGTAGGGCTGCACTCGAGTCGCGGCGAAACATCGGATGGCCATATGGGTCACTCTCGTTCCCGACGTCCCAGAATAAACCTTGTTCATAGCTCCGGTGCCGCATCAGCCACTCCAAACTTGTTCTCCTTGTGGTCCTCCCACTGATTCCGTACGTTGCCACCACGCGAACAGTCGTCGGCCCCTTTGAGGCTGGGTGTCTACTTTTCGAGATTGTGCATGGACAAGAACCCTAGTCGTATGCACTGGACTACTGGTTCGAATAAGAGACTCGACAAAGGGCGGTCTGTTGAGGTCGTTCACAGGCTTTTCGTGGAGAGAGTTCACGTGGACGAGGGTCCGAATGTCGCGTTGCGACAGAGACACCGGGGTTTCACCGCCGGTAGGTGGATATCGCGGGTCTATATCGTCCGCTACAGGAGGCGTGGCCATCCTCTGCCAGGTTGAGGACTAGAGGACTCAACAAATGCAAATGTCGAATACCGTGGCAAGCTCTTCCGCGCAACGACGTCTCCAAGAGGCCTAGGAAGACATTGGATGGTCGCCGATGTTTCCACTTTTTTTTTTTTTTTTTTTTTTTTTTTTCTTTTTCTTTTCGTCTCCAGGTTGCAATTACTTGCGCCGCTCGACGGTCGCAACGATTCTGTGAACACCGCGGGTATCCAGTCGCACTCGACTTCGTTAAACTCCATTGTTGTATGTCCGCTGGTTCTCTTGCGCAAAAGCTCTTGTTACTACTCAATTTTGGTATCACAGGGATCGCTCCAGAAGCTGTTCAAGATTACACTCGCTGTACCGAACCACGCCTTCTATTTTTACTCTCTGCGAGGTTCTGCTCGTGATTCCAGGTTGCTTCGTAGCTTCTGAGGACAGGTGAAGCATCGGTGTGCACGGTGATCGGATGTTGTGTTTACCCGTCGTCCACGTATTTCTTGTGGGCGAGCTATGAATATACCTCCGTCAAGGGCATGGTCGAGGCACCTTTGCGTCAGGAAAGTCATGCGACCGAGATATCTCCAGGGGGAGAGTGACTCCAAGGCGGATATAAGCAGACATGGCAATCAGACACACTTCAACGTCGGGCGCAGTATGGTCTTGTCAGGTGACTTCGCTGTTAGCCCGTCCATAATGATGAGACGAGATGGAGATCACTTGGAAAGGTAACTGGGGAAAGCCATGTGATAACTGCGTGTACGTCGACCTCTTTTCTGTTACTGACGAGCTCTGCTCGGGGCGTGGAAGGTGCTCGACGAGTTGAGGGCGTTGTCATTGGTCCGATGAAGTTTGGGCCAGTGGTTCCGCCGACCATGCAGCGACTTCGCTGTATGTCTCCATAAAAGTTCTTGTACGGGTTCTTGTTGGCGTGGGTGTGGGCAATCTGTTATAGAACCCCGTATACCTTTTGGTCACTGTCCGGAGCATTTGAAACAGATGGTGGGGATCGTCTTCTGGGCGTGTTCGGCCAAAGAGGTAGCAGCTGTCGGATTTTTAGGGCACGGGCACCTGTGCAACAAACCTGTCTCGTGGACGTTCTGCGCAGATGCTACACCGAGCTGACATGTCCTCAACCAGGTGCTGGTGGTGCTGGTGGTAGTACGTTTCAATGGCTCCCGGAAAGAGTATGCCCTTCATCCGACCTAACGGCACCCCAGCTGGACATACTCCCACGTGTCTCGCTGGATCTTACCCGCTCGTTATCTCGTCCCGTTGTGGCTGGGTGAGATGTTAATACACAAGGACGGGGGCCAGACAGTTGCAGTTCTCCCGCTTCTAGATCCCCGTGGTTTCCGCGATGGGAATGTTGCTCCACCTTTTGTTGCAAACCACTAAGATGACGGTGGGAAGAACCCCTGAACCCCCCTGGAGTGCGCCAACGGGTCCTTGTACTACACAGGGCTCACCTCTGCCATCAAGTATTGGCATGGGCTTTCCATCGAGCGAGTGCCTGAGATGTGCACCGGCTTCCTGACTGAGAAGCTTTGCCAACGTCACTGAGAATGGATGCACATCAAGGCGAGTGCTCAGAGTCTATGATCGCATCAAGGGCACCACCGCGGCACTTAAAGCGGCCATTCTTCAAGGCAACGTTGAGGCCTGGCCATCCGCCCGGTAACGCAGCCGTTCGCGAGGGTTGGTCTGGTTGACTATATGATCTCTTTCCTCTAGCTAGGCTTCTCAACAACGCTGAACGGCATGAATGGTTGCCAAGTTGTTTGAAACGGTCTCTCTAACCTCTATTGTGCACAGGGCCAGCGGGTATCTCACCAGATTCGGGGCAAGTTGCGTTAATCATGAAACTCAGAAACGTAAAAACGTACGCCGCATGGCCCGGTATGCCTGTTATACGCCTGCACTTGTTTGAGAGACCGTCGATTCGGATCCGGGACCATGCAGCAGGCCCCCTTCCGCGTTCAGCAGGAGGTCATCGCTAACCCATGGCCCGATCGAGGGTCCCGGCACCGTGGGTGCACGGAACGAAAGTCAGGAGAGCTGACGGTGAGTCCAGATAAGCTACCGGATGTCAATAACGGGGCTGCCCAAGTAGCCGACGGTGCGCTCTCTCGTGTTGCACACTCGCTGTGCCCGCGTGGGCGCACACCGGCGCGCTGTGGGACCTGGTTTCTTATCGTCCGTTGCCGGCGCTTAACGCACGGTTGACCTGTCGAGGCTGTAAAAGTTGACATACGACGCTGGCTTGTACATTTACGCAACCCTCATGTCCGGGTCGACCACGCCTCGCCTGGCCGACGCTTTAGCTGTATGTTCGACGGAGACGAGCGTGGGTGGGTGGTCGGGGGTCTGGCTCCGACTTGCTCCAGGAACACACGCTGTCAACATCGGCACCAGTCTGAAGTGGAAGCAATCTGCATCACTGCGAGAAACAAGTCCATATCTGAAACTCCACTCGTTTTTATACACTCGACGTTCGCAAAACATCTTTCACCCGCTCCAGCCGACCCAAGTGTGTTGTGCCAATGGTCAGTTACCCGGCGCTTCCCTATACGACCGTGCCGTCCCAGAGCTCAAGCCGTCCCGAGCTCGACCATGACCAGTCGAACGATGACGATGTGGCAGGAAAGAAGAAGAAGACGACAAAGAGAAGGAAAGTCAACCATGCGTGTCTTTATTGCCGTCGCAGTCATATGACTTGCGACGAGGGCCGGCCCTGCCAGCGCTGGTGCGTGCCACTCTCGAGTCGGCAGAACCTGTCCATCTGTAACCATCGTATGACCCATTTGTCTCCGCTAGTATCAAGCGTGAAATTGGTCATTTATGCCATGACGAGCAGCGTCCACCGAAGAACAAACCGGATGGGGTGGTGTCATTGAATACCCCAGAGCCGTCGAGGATAATACCCCGTACGTCTTTCCGTCCTTGCTCCCGTCGTGGTTCGACGATGACGACATGCGTCCATAGAGCAAGTGTATGGGAATGCTGCGCTACAACAACCCTCGTGCTCACCCTGGTCCATGAGCGTCCCGCAGAACACGTTCCTTTACCAGCCAGAGACCTTGGGCAACGAGTTCTCTGTCCTCACGTACGTGTTTGCACTAGACCTCTTTCGGGTCTTGTTGATGGCGTTATTTGATGTTAGTGATTTTTTGGAGACACTGGATGACGGGTCCTTCTTCTCTTCGCCTGCGACTGTGACGCCAACCCTCATGTCGGCACCATCATACCCTGACCCAACAGCAACGGCGGACAACGTCGGAAGTACGTTCATTGCTCATCCAATACCGGTCACCGAACAGCCGAGGGACGCGGCAGTCGAATCACATCTACCCTCCCCAGTGGAACCCGTGCCCCCGCTTCTCCCGTCCGCCACCAAGACAGAGCAATTCCTGTTGACCGCGGCAGATCAAGAGTCTGGTTCGAGAGACGAGCGTTTAAACCGCGTCATTAGAAGCAAATACGAGGCTGGCTTGTTGAAGCCGTACGACTACGTCAAGGGATACGCTCGCCTTTCGAGATGGATGGACCGCAAGTACGCTGCTGTTTTTTTCCTTTGCTGGGGGGCGACGGGGCTCATCTCATCTCACGATGGACCGGACTCTAGCGTTTCGCGACAGTCGAAGCAGCAAATTCTGCAGCCTCTGTCGGTCCTCCGACCCAAGTTTAGAGTGAGTGGAGACGAGCCGAGACACGCGTCGCCCTCACGCTTTCCCCTCCTTTATGCAGGCTGTCGCACAAACCCTTCGAGATATCGTGAGTGATGTCATCCTACTCGGCGCTACGCCCTGTCCTAACCCATCTTTTTCTCCACAGGACTTGGTCTTTATCGAGGAGGCCTTTGAACGCCTGTTGCTCGATTACGATCGCGTGTTCTCAGCCATGGGTGTGCCCGCGTGTCTCTGGCGGCGAACAGGCGAGATATACAAGGGAAACCGTGAATTTACCGAGTTGGTCGGCGTTGACGGATATATGATGCGTGACGTGAGCCCCTGTCCGCTCGTTTTCGCCCCGTTGATGATTTGATGGTCCCCTCTCGAATGACGGTCGGTATTTTATAAATAGGGTCGCCTTTGTATATACGAGCTGATGGCAGAAGAGTCCGCTGTCAATTACTGGGAGGTGTGTCAGCTGTCGACAGCGCGTGGTGGGGGACCGTGTCATTCTCATTCTAACTACAGAAATATGGCCACGTCGCATTTGATTCTACTCAAAAAGCCGTGCTCACTTCTTGTGTGTTGCGATATAAACCCCTGATCAATATCTTTTCGGACCGGAAGAGGTTGGGTGGCGACGACGCGCCAAGCGAAGAAGGCTTCGTCAACTGTTGCTTTTCATTCACGATCAGGCGGGACAAGTGGGGTATTCCGAGTATGATCGTTGGTAATTTCATCAAGTGCTAACCCCCCGCCCGGGTCTGTAAAACGAGATTGGAACACGCGCGCTGCGTTGTTGTCAGTATTTAAGTAGATTGCTCGCTGGATAGCTGTTTTATTGTAATATTCGTGGATTTCACCTTCTACCGAGTACGACGGGCATGGTGGTCAATTTTGTCTGGGGCACCTTTTTCATTCAGCCATCTCTTCTGGTGGGGGACCCTGCTGCTGCTCCTTTTCCTTACGTGTACCCTGTACGATGTCGTCAACACGGAGCAGCATGCGAGCCGCCTGAAATCAAGGGTATTATTAGCCTACCTATTGATCAGCGACCAAAGAATCACAAACCTCGATCGCCGTCTTGAGTATTTGAATCTGGAAACGACAGTCAGAAACGGCACCAAGAGTAGCTCAATTTCGTATCATGGCACACGCGCCTTGACGCTCGCGCTCTCATACAAGCCATACAACTTCATGTCCACGATCTTGCCCGTCTCACCGTCCACCCCCCACGAGTGTTCCCCGTTCGCGTGTCTGGCTCTCAGCTCTGTCAGCACTCGGATCGCGTTCCCCCCGCTGTTTTGCACGAGCGTTCGGGGGATGACCTCCATCGCATCTGCGACGGCTCTGAACGGCCAACCTTCGACGCCCGTCACACTTCTTGCCTTAGCATGCAGTCCGACACTGATGGCCATTTCCGTCGCACCACCGCCGGGCGTGAGGATAGGATTGAAGCATACGTTGCGCGCAACGGAGAGGGCGTCAGCGAGGTTACGGTCTACTTCATTGAGAATGTCTTTCGAGGGCCCGCGGAGAAGGATCGTGCATGCTTTGGGGTTTGTGCATGCAGTTAGGAAAGTGAAATACCTGGCATGAGTCGGGATGGTCAGTCTTGGACATATGTATGGGCAGAAAGGGGGAACACACTCGTCTCCTATTTTTTCGATGTTGAACAGTCCGCACCCAGTGCCTACGTCAGATTCCCGGAGATCTTCAACCCGGTTAACAATGGTGGCGCCAACAGCGAGAGCAATACGATTGTTGTCGGACTTGCGGACACGCCGAATAGCAGAAACATTAGCCCGCTCAAAGACATGTTGGGCTGTATCTATGTTAAAGCGTCAGTAAGGCGAAGCTTGTCGCATCACAGAGTGGACTAACCGGATATACCCTTTTCGGTGATGACAAGATCAGGCTTGAACTCAAGTATACGCTTGCACTGAGCGATGACTTGTTCCTCCTCGATTTCTTGTGCGCGAGCCCAATCACTCTCCTTGGAGAACTCCATGTTCGTTTGACTTTCGCCTTTTTTGTATTCCAAGGGACAGTCCAGCAACATAATGCGCGGATGTAGTATCCTCCGGCGCATGTTGGGGTGAGTGATATCCTTGTTCAGAAGAACGCCGTCTAGCACACATGATTCCTCGATCGAACCACCCGGGATCTTCTCTATGCGTGCATATCGTTTTATATCTATGGTCTTATGCCCGTTTTCCTCCACTGAAACAGTCCGGACGGCTTGGAGAGCAAGACGGCACATGAGGTCAGACCAACGGGCGACGAACTTGGTTCCAATGGACGTTTTGATGAGGGAAATCATTTCTTCGTCAGAAGACGTGTCAATGGGAATAGAAATCTTGTTTATTATCTCTAGAGATTCCTTGAGAGCCTTGTTGTATGCCGAGATGATCACGACAGGGTGGATGTCACGCTCGAGCTGAGCAAGAGATTGCGCGAGGATTTCGCCGGCTACAAAGGCGTGTGAAGCGATGCTTTGAGAATATGCAATATTTGGAGATACCTAGGATGATCACACTCGTCGTTCCGTCGCCGCATTCTTCGTCCTGAGTTCGACTGAGTTCGATCATGTTCTTGGCAGCAGGATGGGCAACGTCGATCTCACGAAGGATCGCGTTACCGTCATTAGTCAGTCTTGAGGTGATGAGAAGAGCGCAAAAAAAAATTCCAGAGACGACGAACGTACAGAATACCGCCCATTGGGTCTAGGATCATCTTTAGCATTGCCTTTGGGCCCAAGCATGTGCGGATCACATCAGCGATGGTCTAGTCCGGGGAGATATGTGGAGTAAGAAGAGAAGACAGTTTTTGACAGTAGTCTCAAACCTTGGCTGCTGTGATATTCGAAATCTGGGCCTTCCTTCCTGACTGCCTCTCGGGCGCGGTATCTGAGAGGTGGGTTGATCAGCGCAAAAGAGATAGGGTGACTGTCTCGCACTCATGACAAATACGGGCGTTTGTCCTGCCTGCATCTTGCCCGGTCAGCTCCGTCGTAGCGTTTGATACAAAGAGATAAGGCTCAAGGTTTGTTTCGCACTCGACGTGATTGAGTCGCGTTCATGTCAATCGTGACGGTCATCACGTGCGCGTGACATATCACTCCAGCCGCACCCATGTCATTTCAGCCTCAGTATGTACTCGAGATCTAAATAATCAACACTTAAATGTACCAGTCCAAACGATCTGCCCACTTTCCAGGCAAAAGCTGCGATATCTGTTCCACATCCTTGTCACCCCTTCCAGACAGACACTGGTTTTTGACAAGTGAGCGTCGTGAAAACGAAGATGGGATGCGTGTTGACTCACGATGACGAGATTTGTTTGCTCTGGCAGTGTCTGTGCGCGTCTGATCCCTTCCCACAATGCATGCGATGACTCTAGTGCTGTTGATAGGAGCTGTTCATCAGCCACTGTTATCGCACGCAAGTGCATAGATCTGACCAGGAATGATGCCCTCAAGCTGTGTGCACAGACGGAATCCCCTCAGAGCCTCTTCATCACTCGCAATAACATACTCTGCACGCTGGCTATCCTTTAACCACGCGTGTTCTGGTCCGACACCCGGATAATCCAGCCCTGCACTGATCGAGTGTGTCTCCTTTATTTGACCGTCCGGCGATTGTAAAATGTAGGTTCGTACACCATGAAGAACACCAGGCTTCCCCCTAGCTAGGGTGGCACTGTGACGATCACCATCAAGTCCTGGGAAAGAATCAAGAAATATGGCGCATGAGAGCTAGCGTGCTCTCTTACCTTCACCGCCCGCCTCGACACCGACAAGATGAACAGTCTTGTCTGGAATGAAGCCGTAGAAAGATCCAATTGCGTTGCTACCACCACCGACGCACGCGACGATGATGTCCGGAAGCTTTCCAGTCGCCTCTTTCATCTGTGCTTTGATTTCGCGACCGATGACTTTCTGGTAGTCTCGGACGATGGTCGGGAAGGGGTGAGGACCAAAGCATGAACCGACAAGGAAATGGGTGGTGGCAAGGTTAGTAACCCAGTCACGCATCGCTTCGTTGACAGCGTCTTTCAACGTCTTTGAACCAGATTCGACAGGAACGACCTTTGGACAAGGTACTGAGACGACGATGTGGAAATTGAACTAAAATGTCTCACTGTTGCACCGAGCATCTTCATTCGGAAGACATTGAGAGCTTGTCGACGAACATCTTCAGCGCCCATGTAGATCACACACTGCATTCCAAAACGTGCACAGACGGTGGCGGTGGCGACACCATGCTGTCCAGCACCTGTCTCCGCAATGATGCGTGTTTTCCCAAGTCGTTTAGCGAGGAGTACCTAAAGCTGTGTTAAACTCGAATATCACTCAAAGGCACTGAAGTCTAGACCTGGCCAACGGCGTTGTTGATCTTGTGGGATCCTGTATGGTTTCTATGCAGAGATCAGTTCATCGTTGTTGAACACTGGATGCGTCCTCACAAATCTTCTCGCTTGAGCCAAATTTGGGCACCACCGGCGAATTTGGTGAGGTTCTCGGCGAAGTACAGTTTTGAGGGGCGGTTCATATAACCATAATGACTCTCCAACTCTGCCCAGAATGACGAATCATTAATCGCAGCGTTATGTGCTTCCTCGAGTTCGATGAGACAATCGAAAAGGGCTTCTGGAACATATTGGCCACCGAACTGGCCAAATCGCGGAGGAAGGATGGTTGATCCGATTGGTCTATCGATGCCTTTGACGACAGGGAAATGGTACTTTGAAGGCTCCTTGTCAATAATCGTGGTTGCATTGCCTTGATCTTTGAGGGTGATCTCCTTGCAGAAGTTCTCAATAGCTTGAGGAACTTGATCGAAAGGAGAATTTTTCATGATGGTGACAAGGCGACTCCCAACAACGACGCCATCTGCCCCAGCGTTGATAACAGCCTCGAAATGTGCACGAGTGGCAACCCCAAAACCAACTGCAAGAGGTATGGTGGTGTGCTTGCGGACCCGAGCAATCATATCTGGGAGTTCTGTGTTCATAATATCTTGAACCGATGAACCTGTGGTACCCATCTTCAAGTTTCTAATGAGGTAGGTTCACGGAAGCAGGTAACACTTTACTTACCCGCGAGACGACATAGATGAAGGTATCAGCGATCGAAGTCAGGAATGGGAGTCGGGTAAGTGAGGTCGAAGGTGCTATAAGCGGGACATAGGAAAGGCTTCTGATGGGTTGGCAGTGAACATAATTCTCAAACTCGAGCTCTTACCCAGCTTTCGAGCATTTTCCCCGAAATGTCAAAGCTTCTTCGGGGGGAAGGTCCACTAAGATGAATCCATTTGCACCCGAGTCTCGAGCGTCCTGCACGGCCTTATCCTCTCCATATGCGAGAATTGGATTATAATAACCTGGACTACTGCATCAACAAAGCGCGACTTGAGGGAACTTGGCAAAGGGCGCACCCATGAGAATTACTGGTGCAGTCAAACCCCTGTCCCTGGCTTCCTTTATTTGCGAAAGGATGAGTGAATAGTCGACGCCATTTTGGAGAGCGACCTGATTTCCATGTTAGAGTTAGTGCATCATGTTGTTCATTGAGGTATTCACCAGATTCGTCTCCTGAATGGCGTGTCCATCCGCGATGGGATCTGAGAATGGCATACCAACTTCAATGATGTCTACACCACCGGCCTGCATCGCCAAGAGGATTGGAACCGTGTCTTGGGTCCTTGGGTAGCCGGCAGTGACGAAGGTGACTAGTGCATGACTGCCCTGCAAGATACAGTCAACAATATGGCATCGCAGGCAACGAGGGCGCACATACTTTTGCGTGTTTTTCTTGGAATATTGCCCTTATTGCTTCCATGTTTTGATGGTGTCGAGGGATGGAATATTGAGTCAGTTGTACGAGCCCTTTTGTACTGGTCGAGTCACGAATGCAAGGTCAGATGATCATCACCCGGCCATGGCGAGATCTGATCAAAGGCAACCGTTTCATGACCACGTCGAGAACTCTGTCCACCGGCACTGCAGTTCTCGGCGATAACTTGGCTCCGGCTTTGTCGCCTAATTGATGCACCAACGCCATCGATGTTTGAACTGCCACATGAACCAGTACTTGGCGACTTGATGGATAGGAATGCGGCCTTACAGTAACTCCCAGGAGATCGGACGTGCCACCATGGTACTTTCGGATTGCACTGAGAGAGCAACTCATCACTTGTTCTGGTGCAGAAGGAGGAGGAGAGGCGAGTGAAGTGAGCCTCGATGACAATGACCTGGGCAACAGGAGTGGGGAAACTAGTGCCAGCTCCACCCTGTTTGGTTGCAAGACTTATGAGGAGGAGGAGGAGAGGTGAGTGAAGCGAGCCTCGATGATGACAATCTGGGCAACAGGAGTGGGGAAACTAGTGCCAGCTCCACCCTGTTTGGTCGCAAAGACTCATGAGGCCCTTGGTCAGATAGAACATGTCACAAACCTCACCTGTTCTTATATGTTGCCAACGGCAGGTGAGAGTTTATTGCTAAAGACGGTCAGATTATTGATGATATGGTTAATGCCGGAGGAGGAGGAGAGGTGAGTGAAGTGAGCCTCGACGACGACGACCTGGGCAACAGGAGTGGGGAAACTAGCCCCAGCTCCACCCTGTTTCGTCGCGAAGACTCATGAGGCCCTTGGTCAAATAGAACATGTCACAAACCTCACCTGTTCTTATATGTTGCCAACGGCAGGTGAGAGTTTATTGCTAAAGACGGTCAGATTATTGTTCATATGGTTAACGCCGCACCTGTCTTTAATTTCCGTTTGACATGTGAACGCCGTTAACTGAAACGTGCGTCAGCTTGAAACACGTTTCAGGGAACGTGGAGGAGGAGGAGAGGCGAGCGAAGCGAGCCTCGACGACGACGACCTGGGCAACAGGAGTGGGGAAACTAGCCCCAGCTCCACCCTGTTTCGTCGCGAAGACTCATGAGGCCCTTGGTCAGGTAGAACATGTCACAAACCTCACCTGTTCTTATATGTTGCCAACGGCAGGTGAGAGTTTGTTGCTAAAGACGGTCAGAAGATTGATCATATGGTTAACGCCGCACCTGTCTTAATTTCCGTGTGACAGATGAACGCCGTTTATCTAAAACATGTGTCAGCTTGAAACACGTTTCAGAGAACGTACCTTGTTAGGTAACGATATATAATAGCCTAATCTCGGCGCGGAGATAACCTGGTGCCTTGAAACATTACCTTGTTAGGCTCGCTTCGCCCGACCTACCTTATATAGACCGTGGGAACCGGGGGTTCGGTCCGACGTACCCACTTAGGTTAGCCGAAGGCTAAC
>JBBPJW010001214.1:0-13886 GCA_038088935.1 Pulveroboletus aff. viridisquamosus
CAGGGGGTGCAAGCTGAGGTTTCCTCAGTCTTGCTCTCTTGACCTCTCAGCTGGTTATACAGTCTGATCCCTTCAGTACTGCTGGCTAGGGTTTATACAAGGGCCCAGAACTCATCCTTTCTCTATTTGCCTAGTTAGAGGCCACTAGCACAAAAGCCCTAGCAGTTATCAAGACAGGATTTAGGAGCGTCCACCAAGGAGACACGAGTATTAGAAGCAATGGGCAGTGATCCCATTTCACCAAGCATAATAGAAACCATGATCTTTTTTTGAAATCCTCCAAATATTACTTTGCTTAAGAAGAAGTCAACTATTTAAAAATGGTGGTATCTAAAAAGAAGGTATGCATGCAACTAAACAAAACCAAGGCAATTACTGAATGGCCCATTCCATGAATGGTTAAACAAGTTCAATTGTTTTTGGGACTTGCAAACTACTATTGTTATTTTGTTTCCAATTTTGCTCTTATTATATATTCCTTACATGCTCTTATGTGCAAGTCTATCTCTTTTTGGTAGACAGATGAATGTACTTAGGCTTTCAATACATTAAAGACTCTTCTCTCTTCCAACCCTCTTGTCTATTCTGACTCATTACAACCCCTTTATATTAAAACCAATGCTTCCCAAACAGCCATGAGTACTGTCTTATCATATTAGCTCTTGGATGGCTCTTGGCACTCCACTGCTTACCTGTTCAAAGCCTTTGTCCCTGCCAAAGTAAATTATCCCATCTATAACAAAAAGCTGCTCACTGTTATTCATGCCTTAAAAGCTTGGAGATACTATGTTATTAAGTGAGCTAATTTCAAGATCTAAATGGACCACAAGAATTTAAAGTACTGGCACAAACCACAAGACTTATCACCTTGTCAAGCATGGTGGCAGGCTTTCCTCTTTGAATTTAATTATATCTTTGTTCATAAATCAGATGCCTCAAATAATTGAGCCAATGCTCTTTTTTGTTACCCAGACTATGCTTTGTATTATGGCACCAGTCTAACATGTGGTCTCATGTGACTGTGAGAGACTATAAAGCATGTGATGCTTGGGTCATGTGACCAGGAGCATGTGATCATGTGAATGAGTAGCCAAATAAGGCAAGCCCTAGGCTAAGGTTAGTGTTATTCAGAGTATTCCCTTGCACAAAGGTTTAGGTCATGTGATTGTGGCTGGATCTCGATGAGATTTTAGATTGGACTCCAATGATATCTCTTCGGAGATTAGGATCTGATCTGTGGCAGAGATCCAGATGGAATCTTCTTGGCCACCAGACAGCTATGCCACATTCATAGATCAATACTGGTGTGCTTCCATTCCACCCACATCCTCATGGTGTGGCAGCCTCTCTTCTCCATCCTATATCTGTGAGGCCACTACCTCACTGCCTCATCCAATCCATGCATCCTCCTTATCTATTATCTAGTCATGAGCCCCTTATGCTATTGGTGGCCATAGATAGTATTACTTAGGGTAGGTCTCCTGTAGCTGGTCTGTGCACAGTTGCCAGCAATATATAAGGCAGGAGATACAAGGCTGGGTTTTCCCAGTCTTGCCCTTTTATAACTTAGGTTTAGATTATACAGCATAATCTAAGAGCTGTCTTCAAGGGAGGGATCCCTCTCAGCTCTCATTCACTGTCTGGCTTTGGTTTATATACAAGGGCCCAGGTCTCATTCTTTCCCTTCATCTGCCTAGTTAGGGGCCACTAGCCAAAAGCCTCAGCAGATCTCTAGTATCGAGGATAGAGCATTTACCAAGGAGACTCGAGAACCAAGCAAGGATGGGTAGTTACCCATTACACTTTGCCTGCTGATTTAAATAAGAATGTTACTCTTTTACCCCCTTATCTCTTTGCTTACATTATTGACACTTTTTTTTCCTTTTTTTTCTCTGTAGCTTTGGTCTTGCAAGGCCTTTCTCTTTCCCCAGCTTGATATTATAATAAAAACCACTGAGTTTTTAAGAATTCACAGAATCAGGTGTTTGTTCCTTTCAACCTGTGTTTCAAGCTTTTACATTTAAGTTATTCTTCACCTCTGAGAGAACATTCCAGACAATTAAGAATGTTTCAACTTTTAACTCATTATTATTATTGGCCTTTGTTAAAAGAAGACATTGCTGAGTTTATAGATCACTATTCTATCTGTGCTATGGCAAAAGGGGCAGAGAGGCTGATACCTGTTATTCCATTATCAGTGGCTCAGGAACTGTGGAAAGACCTTTTAGTAGACCTAATTACAGGATTGCCATTGGTGCAAGACAAGAACAGCATTATGGTGGTGGTGGACTGATTTTCAAAAGAAGTGATTTTTATTCCCTGTCATTCCTCACTTTCTTTGTTAGGATTAGTAGAACTTTTTCATAACCACATTTGATTATATTATGAACTCCCCAGCTCTTTGGTATTAGACAGGAAACCACAATTCATATCCAACTTCATTTAGCAGCTCTATAAGACTCTTTAAATCTCCTCTAAACTTTCAATAGCATATCACCCTCAGATGAATGGATAGATAGAATGAATAAATCAGAAACTCAAGAAGTATCTATGTATCTTCATCTTGAAACAACAGTTGGATTGGGTTGATTGGGTCAAGATGGTGGAATTTAATCACAATAATTCCTATTCTTCTGTCACAAGGACTTCACCATTCACTATTACCAAGCATTTCTCTCCTCAGATGGAGTTTAAAGGCCCTTTTCCCTCTTTCCCATTCTTCCACCAGTTGTCCAAATTGTTCAAGAAAATTTGTCAATCACTTAAACAGTTCCACTCTTTATTAGAATATTAAACTGACATATGACACCTATACAATCAGTGATATGGTGATGCTTTCTATCAAAAATTTATCACTTCCCTATTCTGCAAAAAAGTTGACACAAAGATGAATTTGCCCTTACCAGGTCATTAGAGTCTTACCCAATATGGTCACACTGCATCTTCCTTCCAAAATGAAGATTTACCCAACAGTAAACATTAGTCAGGTAAAGAAAGCAAATGATTCTCTCCCAAAACAGAAAGTTATTACTTTGAATTTAGTTATCATGTTGGAAGATAGATACTCTAAATATAAGGTAGAGAAGATCATCAACTCTTGACTACATTGAGGAAAATTGGACTATTTAGTTTACTGGAAGGGCTATTCTGCTCACAATCAAACTTGGAAGATAGAGGATGATGTAACTAATGTGCCAGAGTTGGTCAAAGAATTCCACAAGCTTTATCCTTCTGCTCCTTATTATTTTCTGTCAGTTTATTCTTCAGAGTTTATTCACCTCTTTTGCTCTTACCAAAACTACACAACAGAAACACCATTGCAGTTCTCTTGTCTGAAATCCAAGAGCTAAAAAGGAGGTAGTGTTATAACATGTTTTTTCTTTTTTTTTATCATGTGACCTTATTTTATCTTTATCACATGGTTATCTAATATTTCTTTTTATTTCCATCATTTCTTTTCCATTCTAGAAGCTGGACCCTTAATGGTTCCCAGGTTAGCTTCTCTTCTTTTTGATTCCCATGCCTTATGCATGGGAATATTCATATCAGGGTCTTGGTCTGTGTACAGGACATTGTAGTATAAATACTATAGCTCTAATATCTCAAAACTCCCAGTCTTAAGCACTTGTACTATACTTATGTTAACTTGAGAACTCATTACTTGCTTTCACTTTTCTTTGAGCATTTGACATTGCTATCTAGCAGTGCATAACAAAATCTGTGGTACCAACAGAGAGAAAATGATGTGGCACTGAGGGGTAAAGTTTATAAAAATCACAAACAAGCTCTAGCACATTAGCAACATCTTCTTCTGTTTGCCAGGTTTGATTCTTCACTGAATAGCCCTTCCAGTGCACCAGATACTCCAACTTTCCATAACATATACAGGAGTCCACAATCTTCTCAACTTCATATTCCATACATCCTTCCTCCATGACAATAACCAGATTAGAAGTAATAACCTTCTAATCAGAAAGTAGTGCATGAGCTCATTTGACCTGACTAATGTTGACTATGGGATGAATTCTCATTTTGGTGGGGAGTTAAAGTTTGACAGCATTTGGAAGAATGTTAAGAACTTTAAATGGTTCTATCCATTACGATGTTAATTTTTTTGCCAGATATGAAAAAGAGAGATTCTTTGTTGATAGTATCACCAGATTATCAACCACATATGAATCATAGCTTGATTTAGTGTTTCTTCTCATCATAGATAAGTAAGCTTGATTTAGTGATTGGTGAATTTGCTTAAAGAATTTGGATAGTTGTTGAGCAAATGAAGAGGAGTGATAAGGACCTTCAAAGCCCATGCATGGGGAAAAATGCTTTGTTACTGTGAAAGGAGAGGTCTTTGTGATGGATGAATAGGAATTGTTATGATGAAACTCTGCCATCTTGACCCAGTTGACCTATTCCAATTGATTTTTAGAAACAAAGATACACAAGTATTTTTCTAATTTCTGATTGATGCATTCCATTTGTCCATTGGTTTGGGAAGGGTATGCAGTGGAGAGCTTCAAAGAGATGTGGAGAGCAGCATGAAGTTGTTTGGTGAACTCAGAAATAAACTGTGGTCCCCTGTTGGAAATAAGAGAATCAGGTAGGCTATAATAAGACCATATATGGTTGTGGAAAAGTTCAGCTAGTTTTAATAAAGAAAGTGAAGAATGGCATGGAATAAAAACTACTTCTTTTGAAAATCTGTCTGCCATCATCATAATACTATCTATATCCTGCACCAATAGTCCTGTAATTAGGTCAACTGACAGGTCTTTCCATGATTCCTGGGCCATAGGTAAGGGAATAATAGGAGTGACTGTTTCTGCTCCCTTAGCCATAGTGCACATTGGACACCTGTAAACAAACTCTGCAATATCTTCCTTCAAGGAAGGCCAATAATAGTATCTAGTAAGAAGTTGAAAGGTTTGGGTTTGTTCTAAGTGTCCCCCCATGGAAGAAGAATGGCTCAAGTGTAACAACTTGAAATGCAGGGAAGAAGGAACAAACACCTGGTTCTATAAATTCTTGAATACTTGGTAATCTTCATTATAACACCAAGTTGAGGGAAGAGAAAGGCCAATAGAGGCTGAAACAACAAGAGAAAAGAAGAAAGAGAAAGTGTCAATAATATGAGCAAAAAGATGAGGTAGAAGAAGAGTAATATCTTTATTGAGATCCCCAGGAGGAGCATGATCCAGGCAATGAGAAAGAGTGTTGGCACATCCATTAGAAGAACCTGGTTTGTATATAAAGATATAATTAAATTTAGAAAGAAAAGCTTGCTACTAAGCCTGTCAAGGAGATAAATCTTGTGATTTCCTTCAATATTCAAGATTTTTGTAATCAGTTTATATCTCAAAAGTGGACTGACCAATAACATAATGCCACCAAGCCTTGAGAGCCTGAATAATGGTAAGAAGTTTCTTGTCATAGATAGGATAGTTTAACTTAGCTGGCAGAAATGCTTTAAATATATAGATAGCCAGATGCCAAGATCCATCAGAGAGCTGAAAAAGAGAGAACAGTACCCATCACCATCTGAGATGCATTTGTTTCAATGCAAAGGGGCCAAGAGGAATTAGAGTAAACTAGAAGGGGGTCAGAAGAAAAAAGCTGCTTGAATATTGTAAATGCTGTTATGTATTCATTAGTCCATTGGAAAGAAATGCTCTTGCAAGTGAAAGCATGAAGGGGTTGGATGATAAGGGCAAAATTAGAAACAAAATGTTGATAATAGTTAGCTAGTCCCAAAAAGAACTGCACTTGTTTAATGGTGCATGAAGTAGGCCACTTCATGATGGCTTTGGTCTTGTTCAGCTGCATATATACTCCCTTTTTAGATATTACCATGCCTAGATAATTAACTTCTTCTTAAGCAAAGTAACACTTGGATGGTTTAAGAAACAGATCATAGTCACAAAGACAATAAAGAACTTCTTGAATAACTACATAATGCTTAGCAGTCAATTTGTCCTTGGTAAAAATGATAATGTCATCAATATAAATCAATACCCCCACCCACATATTGGCAAAAATATCATTGACCATAGTCTAAAAAGTACCTGGTAAGTTACACATGCCAAAGTACATTACCAGTGGTTCATATGTGCCCAATGGCATTATGAATGCACCTTTTCACTCATCTCCTTCCTTAATGTGAATGTTGTTATACCCCCATTGCAAGTTGAGAGTTGTAAAAATATTAACTTCTTGTAGTTGATCAATAAGGGTAGAAATAAGCAGTAATGGATAATTGATCTTGATGGTTGCTTCATTTAAATACCTGTAGTCAATCACCATCTGTTTTTTGCCATTCTTTTTACCAATGAAAAACACTGGAGATGTTTGAGAGGATTTTAAGGGCTAAATATAGCCTTTAGCAGATTCTTTAGCAATAAACTTATATACTTCTTGTAATTCTGCATCAGCCAAAGGGATTATACAACCTTTCTTTGGTATAAAATCATCTTTTAGATCAACTGCATGGTCCCATGGTCTTTTTGTCAGCATATGCTCAGATTGCTTCTGAGAGAAAACCATTAAATATTTTCAAACCTCTTGAGATAATTCTTTCTTCAACTTGTTATCTTCCACAAGGTTAATGTTATACATATGACACTTTTGAGAGCATAATGGAAACTCAATGGTCTTTTGAATCCAATCAATGTTTGAATTGTAATGTTTGAACCAATCATAATCTATGAGTAAGTCTAATAATTCAAGATATGATATCATCATGTTAATGCATTCTTAATGCCATACTCCTTGTTTGTCCTTGATTGCAATATACAGCACTACATAGTTAGTAATGCATCCAATTGTACCTTGAGTTTCATTTGCATTAAACACCATTAGGAACTAATCCATGGGTTTTTTATATAGCCCATGTTGCCACACATATTTTTGATCTATAAATGTCAGTGAAGCTTCTGAGTCTAAGATTGCATTAGTTAATCCACAAGCCTGAGCTCACAGTCCTTCTATTCCTCTTACTTCCCCAATTACTTTTACTCCTACCTTTAGTTCATTTCTTTCTGTTTGTTTAAAGACCAAGTTTAGGCTTTTCTTTTCCCTATCAAAGTTCAAATACAGATGACCATTAGTATGTTGGGTGGAAGAAATTAAGCACCCATCAGCTGGGGCCATGCTCTCATGAGATACCTTCCCAGCATGAAAACAAGTTACATTTGCACAAAGGCAATTCAGTACAAACTTTGAAATAGAAGATTTTATAATGGAAGATACACTATCTAGTTTTGTGCACTCCCTTGACCTCTTCCCTGCTTGGCCTCCAACTCAAAAACATCTTTGAAATATGCTCAGGCTTCCTTCATTGAGTTCCAAGATACTGTGGGAATTTCTTGGAAACAGGCCATATCTGCCATGTTGTAGATGGATCCAATTGCCTCTGGTTTGGCTGAACACCATTTGTTGGCATCCAGTGGAGAAAACTTCCTGAATCAAATCAGCTGAATCTGTTGTTGCCACTGTTGTGAAGACTGTGGCTATCTCTAAGAAAAGCAGGGGAATGTTATAGTCCTGGCAGGGTTTTGGGGGGCCCTGCAGTCTCTTGCCATATGGCCTGGTTGGTTACAATTGTAACATGTAATTGATGGCCTAGCTAACCAAGTGTCCTGTCTATCAACTTTTATCAATATACCTCAACTAAATTGTATTCTGACAAAAGTAAATCTGAACAGAGGAGGAGGTTAAGTGGAATAGGGTGGCTGATATCATGGTTGAAAAGGAGAATGTGGAAGCTAACCTGATGCCCTAAACAAGGGCCTTTCCACCATTATTTTTTTAAAAGTCCAGCCCACTTGTTTAAACCAGGCAAACATATTCAGGTATTGACCATCATTGCCACCTTGTAGAGCTACCTGTTGATAGATGTGGTAGTTGATGGCCTGCTTCAACAATTCCACCATGTGGTTATTATCTATTTTGGCTTCCTTTCTCAAGAGATCAAATTTGTTGAGGAAGTCATCCACCTTTTTCTCTTGTTGCTTCAGGGCCTGGAGTTCTCTTAGGCTCTAATGAGCCATCTCCTTAATTCTAAAGTGTCCCTTTATCTTGGCCTGGAGATTCAGTCAAGATGGCCATGCCATTTCTCCCAACATTCTCCTAGTATTCTGTCCATTAACCCAGATTTGCTAGTCCTCCAGGTCATTGTATTTCATGAGAGTCAGCATCACAAAATCATCCACTAGATCTTTCATTCTTGAGAGCACTGCAATGGCTCTCAATTGGTTACTCTTCCACTCCTGTTTTCTTACCCATATTCTTAGGAAAATTCACCAATGCTTCCATTTCTTTCTGTTTCCATCCCAACTCCCTGGATCAGTGACTTTTCTTATGACATTGTTCTTGGTATTGATGGAAAGTTCTTCCATCTGCTCAATAAGACCATTCAGGTCCTATCCTTCACCAGCCATAAGATAATCTAGGGGTGAGTTTCTTTAGTGTATTAGAAGCTTGAAGCATTCTGAGTCTTTGTAAAGCAAATTTCCTATCTCATCCAATATCTCTTTTCCTATCTTTCTTAATAACCATAATTTGTTTCTTTAAGAGGTGAGCAATTAACATGTTACAGTAACAAGTAACCTCAAACTTCCTTTTCAATAACTTTCTTTCAACTTTATTCTTCCAATAGTACTTGTGCTTTCTGCTAATTCTCTTGATAAACTTATTTATTGACTCTTTGGTTTGAATGGCAAGGTATGTTTCCTTTGCTACTTGATCTTCTAGTCATGCCCAAAAATGACTATACTTTATCAACTTTTTTCAACTTACTACAGGAGCAACTCCTTCTGTAAAAACAAAAACAAGGATCTTGGATGCAGAAAAAGAATGTAATGATAGTCTTGAGCAAGTGTTATGCATTGCAAGCTTGCAGTGCCAAATGCTTGAAGAAAAGATAAAGGAGTATCTTGAGTTAACATAAATAGTATACAAGTACTTAAGACTGGGGCTCTTGAGATAATAAAGGTACAGTATTTATACTATAGCCACCTGTGCACAGACCAAGACCCTAATGGAAATATTCCCATACATGAGGCACGGGGATCAAAAAGAAAAGAAGACCTTCTGAAAACCACCAAGGATCCAGCTTCTGAAATGAAATAGAAGTAGCAGAAATGAAACGAAGCTACCAGGGTTTAGGCATGAGGCTAACCCTATCCTCTAGGTCTCCTGACCTGTTATGTGCCCTGATAAGATAATGATTAGATAATCACATGGCAAAGATAAGATAAGGTCATGTGATAAAGAAAAGAAAAAATGTGTTATAATAATGATGGCATTAGTAAATCCACAATTGGTTATTCTTAGTCTGTCTTTTTCTTGGATTTCCTCTAATAGCTTTGTTTCCATTTTTAATTTATCTTATTTGATTCTATTGAAAATTTGATCTAGGGATTTTGTTTTGAATTCAAAGTCTAAGTAAAAATAATTGTTAGTGTTCCTTGTAAAAGGAATTAAGCACCCATTTGCTAGGGCCACACTCTAAGGAGATACCTTCCTGATATAAAAACAATCAATTTCTGCCTAAAGGTATAATAGTACAAACTTTGAAAAAGATAAATATTTTGAAGACATGGTATCTGTTATATAACTAGTAAACATGATGGTTTGCAGCATGTGATGTGAATGGTTGCATAGTCATGTGACCAGAAGCATATAATCATGCAAACAAGATGCCTTATAAGAATAACCCTAGACTAAAGCTAAGTCCATTATATTAGAGTATTTCCCTGCACAATGTAACAGTCATGTGATATGGCAGATCTCAGATAAGATCTAGATTAGTCCCCAATGATATCTGATCTTAGGATCTAGATTAGGATCTATATCTATGGCAAAGATTCAGATAAGATCTTTTTAGCCTTATGGTGGCCATGCCTTATTCATAGACTAGAGTCTGTGTGTCTTTCATTCTCCCACATCCTCATGGTGTGGTTCCTCTTCCATTCCATCCCTTAATCTGAAACGGAACTTCCTTTCCGTTGCTGAAAACCGTACTGTTGTCCTAGTGTTCGCTTTACAACTCAAGAGATTGGGTTTTTGCTAGACCCCAATAGAACTAGGCAAGAGGAATGAGAATGAAGGGTCAAGGACTTGTATAAAGCGTAAAGCTCAAGTGCACAAGACTGAGGGAAAACCCCAGCTAATGCCAGCCCCTTATATATGCTACAGTGAAGTGCACGGACCATGTAACTGGCTCCGGCCCTAAGTAAAGCTACAGTTAGCCGACCAATGGCAATAAGAGAGCGAGTACCTTAGCAGTTCCATGAGGATACTGCCAGGCATGATGTCATGGTCTAGGCCGTGATATGTGAAGGAGTGAAGATGTGAAAGAGTGAAATGTGAAGAGGTGAAAAGGTGAAAAGGTGAAATAGTAAAAGTGTCTCACGGTCACGTGATGTGAAAAATAAAAAGTGATTATAACATAATCCATGAGACCACTGCCTCACTTCTTATTTCTGCCCCATGTATTCTCCTTACTTTACTATAGAGCCAGTTGTGCTATTGGTGTCCATAGATAGCATAGTTTAGAGTAGGCCCCCTATACATGGTCTGTGTGCAGACTTGAGCAATATATAAGACAGGGGATGCAAGCTGGAAAAACCTGTTACGATCCAATCGTACATGACGGTCAGCACGTGACCGTGAGAGCTTCATAGCATGTGATGCACTGGTCACCTGATCAGTTGCACGTGATCGTGCAAACGAGTTGCCTATCAGAGTATAACCCTAGGCTAAGGTTAACGTCCTTCAGAGTATTTCAGAGATTCCCCTGGCACAAGGTATCAGTACGTGATGTGGCAGATCTCTAGATTGAGATCCAGATCTTACCGATGACATCTGATCTTGACGATCTAGATTAGGATCGATCTGTGGCAGAGATCGCGATGCGATCTCCTCGGCCATGCTTCATTCATATGATCGGTATCGTGCCTTCCCTTCCATTCCCCCACATCCTCATGGTGTGGTACTCTTCACATTCCATCCCTTATCCGCGAGGCCTCTGCCTCATTCCTTTCATATCCGATCCATGCCCCCTTTCCTATTTATAAGGCATTAGTCAGGAGCTCCCTTTACGCTATTGGTTACCTAGATAGCTTACTTTAGGGTAGACCCTCTGTAGCTGGTCCGTGCACCAGTACTGACAATATAAATAGCAGAGGGTGCAAGCTGGAGTCTCTCCAGTCTTGCTCTCTTGTGCCTTCTCGTGCTTTACCTGGTTGATCAGCGATCTCAAGCCTTAACCCCGGACTAGGGTTTTCCTTGCAGCTCTCACTCGGTCCTATAACCCTAATAGGTATCGCCTTAGGCCTGAGCCTTGTACTCACAAGGTTTGCCTAGTTGCGGCCACTAGTACAAAAGCCGTATACCGAAACCGATACCAAAGAGCACACACCAAGGAGACACCGTAACCGAACCGGGTCATTGCGACCATAACAATAATAGCATCAAGGCATATCAGACTGAAACTAAAAAATGGCAGAAAGAAACAAAAGTCAAAACAGAAAGAAGAAAAAGGATAACAGTGGGAAAAAGTTTAGAGTTGGAATGGATTTGTTATATATCTATGTGCAACTACACTTTCACTTCATGTGATCATGGGAGAACTACTCTTTATTAGGTAACTCTAGCTTATGGTCAGATCTTTTATAAGTATTCTTTCCATTAGTGGTCACATGACTATGGGATCTGGGATCTTCCCAGTATCTGCCCTGGATTTTTTCAATCTAGATCTCAATGCTATCTCCAGGAATCTGATGGACCTAGGATCTATATCTACAATCTTATTACATCTGTGGCAGAGATTCCCATTCTTATGCAAGACCCTGAACTTTTATTACAAGTCTTCTCTTCTTTTCCATTTCTTTTCCCTGATTCATGAGACCACTGCCTTACTCCTTCATCTCCACTCCATGCTTTCCTCTTTCCTATTTAATAGTGTACTCTTACTACTATTGGTGTCCATAGATAGCAATACTCTAGGGTAGGCTTACTATACTTGGTCTGTGTACCTCTCTAGGCAATATATAAGGGACAGATATGGATAGTCAAGTCTTTTCAGACTTAATTAGTTTATACTTTGCAGTTAGTACTTTTTTGAATCTTAGCCCTTCTAGATCTTGGCCCATAGTTGCATGAGTCTTGAGTCTCTTCTGAGTCCTCCTTAGCTTTTTCTCTTTGGTTGCTTCTCTTTGGACCATTCTTTAGAAGTTTTTTTCTTTGTGTTTCTTTTTTTTCTCAGCATCTAGGTCTAGCCTCTGGAATCCAGAGTTATAACAGAAGCAGTCCAGAAAGGACAAAATGAAAACTAAGATATACTAAGTAACTGAGAACAGAAACAAAGCTAAAGTTGAAATTAAGGCAGAAAGAAAATGAAGGGTTAGAGAAGCTGTTCTAATAACTAGAGCAGGAGAAGTGCAAGTATAACTGGAGTGAAATAGAGTAGTAACAGGAGGGCCAGAGTTGCATGGAGGAGAATAAAGGGCTAGTATGGCTTACTGGCAAGCATTGAGTATAAACATTAAGAATAAGTGAAGTTGGAATTAGATCTAAATTACAGAATATGACATTGGCAGCCTCTATTCACAATGAAAGGGATAAGCCAGAGTTAATGAGGATAGTATAAATGTAATCAAAGAGGATGCAGTCTTGGCCACCTATATCTTACTCCCTGTTACAATCACTTTTTATTTTTCACATCATGTGACCATGGGACACTTTTAACCTTTTAATCTTTTCACTTTTTCACATCTTCACATCTTCACACTTTCACACTTTCACAAGTTCTAGACCATGACATCATCACCTGGCAGTTACCATGTGGAACTGCTAAGGTACTCGCTCCTTTGTCACCATTGGTCTGCTTATTGTATCCATAGTTTAGGGCAAACCTAGTTATATGGTTCATGCACCCTCTTGTAGCATATATAAAGGGCTGGCACAAGCTGGGATTCCCCAGTCTTGCACACTTGAGCTCTAGGGCTTTATACAAGGCACTTGACTTTTCACTCTACTCCTTTTGCCTAGTTCCCTGTGGTCTAGTTAAAACCAAAGCTCTTAGAAAGGCATCCACTGGACAGCATGAGACACAAGATCAGGACAGCAGTTCCCTGTTTCACTCCCCTTTATTTCTTTCCTCATCCTTAAGTGCATTAGTCACCATGCAGTGCCTAGAATCCCTTACTCCTTGTCTCAACTTATTACTTTCTCTTTTGTCTAGTTCAGACCACTAGTCTCAAAAGCCCTCTTGTTATTGTTTCTTTTAAAGGTCACATGCCAGTCCACATCATGTTTAGAAGGTACCTCAGATAGGTGCATAATAGAAGGCAGCAAAAGCATCACTCTTGTGATAAAGAAAAAGAATCCAGATCAAATGGAAATGATTATCAGTGAGTGTTAGCATATAATGTGTGCTAGAAATACTGTGAACAGGTAATGCCCTCAAAAGATCAGAGTGAATGAGAGCAAGGAAATGGCTGGCTTTGTCATGCTGAGGGGATGGGAATAAGGCCTGGGTCAGCTTGAAAATGGCACAGGATAGATATACTGGTAAATCATGGGAAAACTCAGCCTAAGTAAGGATGGCACCTGTGACAAGCCCTTGTTTGAGCAGCAAGTGTACAGACAAATAGTTCAAGTGCACAAGGTGGCAGTGCCATTGCTCAAGTATGAAAAGGAACATAACAGCAGGGTAAGCTACATTAGAATAGGCATGAGGCATATTAAGATAGTAAAGATGGTTAACATGATGAGTAGTAGTAAAAAGTGGTTTGCAAGATTTGAGCAATAGATTGTGAATTAGCTGCTTATCATCTTTTAACTTGAAGAATATACAATAGCCAAAAAGAATATAGCAGTTAGCA
>JBBPJW010001215.1:0-13882 GCA_038088935.1 Pulveroboletus aff. viridisquamosus
TCCTTTGGTCAAGTTGTTGAATTTTTATAACCCATTAAATAACAAAAGCATGGTCTTTTTTATTTGAATATTTTTTTCTTTTTAAAAAAAAAAAAAAAAAAAAAAAACATAAAATTCATCATGTGAATCAAGTAGATGCTATTATTTCAGCTCAGATTTCTGATTCCCAGCTGTACCCCCAACTTCATACTGCTATTAGTACCTATAGACTTCATGATCCCTATACTCCTCAAAAATGCTTGCAAAATAATGTCTGTCAAAGCACTTTCTCAAGGCCTTTGCTGCTTCCACTCAATTCAAGAAAGATGGCTATT
Source organism: Pulveroboletus aff. viridisquamosus (assembly GCA_038088935.1). Lineage (NCBI taxonomy): Eukaryota > Fungi > Basidiomycota > Agaricomycetes > Boletales > Boletaceae > Pulveroboletus > Pulveroboletus aff. viridisquamosus. The sequence continues at coordinate 315 of JBBPJW010001215.1, forward strand.
CTGACTATGCTTGCCCTCAAAATGACAGAACCATTGAAAAAAGAGAAAATACCCTTGATAATCATCATGTTGTTCCCCATCCAAGAGAGCTCTGCCACATCAATCTGGAAGTCTGTGAATCTATCAAAGCAGTCAAATATGTTCACAAGTACATCTACAAGTGTTATGGCTCCAGCCTAACACATGGTCACACATGATCATGAGAGACTCAGAAAGCATGTGATCATGCGAATGAGTGGCCTTATAAGGTCAAGCCCTAGGCTAAGGTTAGTAGTTCTCTTCAGAGTATTCCCCAGCACTTGCGAGGTCACGTGATGTGGCTGGATCCCCGATGGGATCTTAGATCTCAGATATCCGATGATATCTCTAATGGAGATTAGGATCTGGATCTGTGGCAGAGATCTGATGGATCTCCTTGGCCTTTAGGTGGCCATGCCTTATTCATAGAACCAGAGCAGTGTCTTCCCTTCCATTTCACCCACACCTCATGGTGTGGCAGCCTCCTCTCCTCCATCCCTTATCTACAAGGCCGTTGCCTCACCCATCATGCACGAGTTATGCCCCTTCCCCTATCTATTACGAGAGGCTGAGCTACTTAGGCTATTGATGTCCATAGATAGCTAGACTTAGGGTAGGCTCCTTGTACTTGGTCCATGCATGGATCCCAATAGTATAAAGGCAGGGAGTGGTAAGCTGAGGTTTCCTCAGTCTTACTCTCTTGTCTCTTAGTTGAGATTATACAGGAGAACTCTACGATCCTCAGTCCATTCCCAAGAAGGGAATCCACTAAGGCTCTCTAGGGCTGGCTCATCCATTCTCTTATGTTGCCTAGTTTGGGGCCACTAGCACAAAAGCCCTAGCAGAAGATATTCAAGACATGAGGCACTCACCAAGGTGTTCGAGACCAGAGGGTATAGGTAGTTACCCATAACAACAAGGGTTCTAATTGTTACAACTCTGGATCCCAGAGGCTAAACCTAGATGATGGGGCAGGGAGGAACACTAAAGAAAAACCCTAAAAGAGGCTCTAAGAGGAGCAACCAAGGAGTAGAGTGATAAAGGAGAACTTGAAAGAGACTTGAGACTCAAGCAACTGAGAACTAGCCTGGAAAGGGTTGGATTCCAAAGAAGTCCATTAAGCAAGGTACAAAGTAATCAAATCTAAAGAGATTTGACTATCCATACCCACCCCTTATATATGGCCCAGGGTGGCACACAGACCAACTACACTAAGCCTACCCTAAGCTACTGCTAATTATGGACACCACTAGCAGTAAAAACACACTATTAATGAAATGGCTGCTGCCATTCTGATTCTCATGTCTTAATGCTGGAACTGGTAAATGCAACTAAGCTGTGATTTTGGGCTAGACCACAGGGAACTAGGCAAAAGCAAATAAGAGAAAAAGTCAAGTGCCTTGTATGAAGCCCTAGAGCTCAAGTGCACAAGACTGGGGAAAGCCCAGCTTACACCAGCCCTTTATATATGATACAGAAGAGCACACAAACCATGTAACCAAAGTCTGCCCTAAACTATGCTATAGTAATCAGTCCAATGGCAATAAAGGAGTGAGTACCTTAGCAGTATCTTATAATAACTGCCAGGCAATAATGTCATGGTCTGAAATATTCTGGAATGTACTATGTAAAGATGTGAAATGTGAAATAGTGAAATGTGTGAAGTTGTGAAAGGGTGAGGATTCCCAGAGTCATGTGATGTAAAAAGTGAAAAATGATTATAACAATTAAATAGAAGAGGTAAAGGCATGAAGCAGATATAAAAGAGTGAGGCAGTGATCTTATGGATTAAGGGTAAGAATGAAAGAGAAGGAAAAACTTATAATAGAAGATTAGGGTTAATGGGGATCTCTGACACAGATATGATGAGATGCAGATCCAAGATCTGTTAGATCCATGAAGATAGTATCTAGATCAGGAATATACTTATACAGAGGCAAACCTCAAGTTAGAGTTTCCTGAAGAGGAGTGTATCTCCCATGATCACATGATATAAAAGTGGTGATTATGTATGATGCATAACACTGATAGAGCCACTGTGGAAGCACAAAATCACAATAAGATCAATATCTACCTGGATGCAAGATATATTTCTGCTAATTAGGCCTGTTACAATTGAAGCAGGATCTTCCTGCCCTGCCTTGATACTTGGTTCTTCTCTGGTGTGTGCTTCTATTCTTCTTAGAGAACTAATGAGGCTTTTATGCTAGTGGCCCCTAACTAGGCTTGGTGTAGTGAATGGATAAGCTATGGGCTCTCAGTATAAACTCTATGGGCCAATGCCTTATGAGCACTCAGAGGAGAGCAGTGAGATCAAGAGTATAAGCAGTAAGCCTAGGATCCAAGAGGGCAAGACTGGGTTTCCCCAGCTTGCACCCCCTGCCTTATATATTGCTGGAGTTTGTGCACAGACCAAGTACAGGGAGTCTACCCTAAAGTGACTATCTATGGCCACCAATAGCCTAAGTAGCTCTAGACCCTATTATAGATATAGTGAGATAGCATGGAACATGAGGTAGGAGTGAGGCAAGGGCCTCATGGATCAGATGAGGAAGAAGAGTGCCATACACCACAAGGATATGGGTAGAATGGAAAGGAAGTGCACAGGCTCTCAGATATGAATAAGGCATGGCTACTATAAGGCTGAGGAGATCCATTGGATCTCTGCCACAGATCAGATCCTAATCTCCAAGGAGATACCATTGGATCCTGGATCTCAATCTCATCTAAGATCTGCCACATCAGTGATCTGATGCCTGCACATGGGAACTCTGAATAGGACTTAGACCTAGCCTAGGGTTATCCTTGTTTGGCTACTCATTCACATGATCACATGCTCCTGGTCACATGACTATGCAAACATTCACATCACATGCTCAACAGTTCTCACAGTCACATGCTATGAACTCTTATGTTCAATAAGACTATAACAACAATATCTTTGAATTTCCTATGCATATGTAATGGCCAGCTGTTTATTATCTTTTAGTCCATTTTCCTGGTCAACAATCTGTGGTATATCAAGCCTGTTATACACTGGCACTACTTAAATAGGGGCTATTTTTCATTCTTACTCTAAGCTAAGTTCTCTTTACTCTTTACTATCTTTGACCGCTTTCTTTGATCTTATCTTATCTCATCTTATCTCATCTTATATCTTATCATGCCATGAGGTTGGGTCTAGCCTGGTCTAGCCTTTGTACCTCATGTAGCATAGCCTTTTATCTCATTGTAGTCTAGACTTTCTCTGATGTCATGGCCTAGCCCTCTGCTATCATACCTTACCTTTGCCTTGCTTTCTTTTACTAATTACTCCCTATTTGCCATTGGTTCCTATTTAGTTCCCCTTTGCTCTATTTCCTTATTTAGCATTGTTCTCTGTACACCAGCTACCTCATATATTCCTCATGGCCTGGTCTATGCATACTTTGTAGCAATATATAAAGGAGCAAGGGCATAAACTGGTTTCCCAGTCTAGAGCACTTGTTTACTTGTTTACCTTGTTTTCTAGTGCCTCCTTTAGGCTGCCATTCTTTTGTCTCCCCAGTATTGGGCACCTCCAAGGTGGTTTCCTCTTGCTGTTGATCTAGATCCATAATAGTCTAGGGTTATTCTTATAAGGATACTTATTCACATAATTATGTGCTCCAGGTTATATGATTATGCAACCATTTACATCACATGCTCAATAGTTCCCATGGTCACATGCTAGAGACCATTGTATTTGCTAGATATATAATACTAAAGACAAATTCAAGACTGGTATAAAGGTGTACAATTTGAGCTTATGTAATACTTATTAAATTGAAAGTCTAATGCATACTGGTCAAGTTGACAGCACTTGTGAATGTTAAAGTAAGCTAAAAACCATATTAGAAACACAGCAAAGTATAGTAGCATAGTAGCAAATGTCTATATAAAAGTCCTTAGTAGATATCAAGCTACTTAGAATATATATAAGACAAAGACTGGTATAAAGATATATGATCTCAGCTTCTGTAATAATTACCATAAATGGAATTCTCATATGCACTAGTCAAGTTTATTATATAATACTTGTAAATGTTAGAGTAAGCTGAAAATATTATTAGAAATATAGCAAAGTATAGTAATATAAGATAAAATGCCTATATAAAATCCTTAGTAGATATTAAGCTATTGAGAACTATTATGTGCTTAGCAAACACTGATGATCTTCTCACATGACCATGGGACTTGCCTGCCATAACAAGATAAACCCTAGGCTAGGTTTGGTTTATTATATCAGAGTATTCCCTGACTCATGGTAATAGTCATGTGATATGGCTGGATCTCAGATGAGATCTTAAATTGATACTGATGACATCTGTTCTGAAGGATTATGATTAGAATCTGATCTGTGGCAGAGATCTAAATAGATATTCTTAGCCTTATGGTTGCCATGCCCTATTCATATCTGTTGTCTCTGAGCCTTTTCTTCCATTCTTCTACATCCTGATAGTTTGGTTTTCTTTTAATACCCTTAATCTGCAAGGTCACTGCCTCATTTCTTACCCTTTGCCCTATGCTTTTCTTATTTAGATAATAAGAGCAATAACTGCTATTGATGTCCATAGATAGTAGCTTACTCATCCTGTATTGGGGCTGTGCCCCATGGAAATATATATACAGGATGGGCAAGACCTGGGATCTCCCAGTCTTGATCACTTTGTATTATACTTCCCTTTAGTCTGCATACTTAGTTATATTAACTCAGGCTATCTCTTATTCTCTTCAAGATTTACAAGCCTAGTTCAGGGCCACTAGTCTAAAAACCCTCTTGTTGGTTTATTCATTGCTGTTACTTACTGGTCTGCATTGATATTTGATTGTACTCTTTAGATGGTATATAACAAGAATATAAATAAAATAAGACTGGTACATTTACAAAAGTGTATGCTCTAAGCTTATGTAATAGTTACCATATATATATGCATGTCTAGTATGCACTGGTCAGAGTATTAGGAAAAGTATAGGAAAAGTATATGAAAGTGTTGGAAAAGTGTAGGAAAAGTGTAAAAAAAGTATAGTAAAAGCATAGTAAAAGTATATGAAATATGTACAAAAAAGTATAACAATGCACTCCATGAAACAGAGTTTGCATAATTGCATCATTTTAGAAAATTTTAGTGTATATTCACATTACTAAGCTATATAAGAGAATTTTTGTAAATTAGCTAAAATAGCCAAGTACCCAACATAATCAAAATAAGCATTGAAAATATTGGATGTGGCTCTCCTCTAATATATATGGAGCTTGAAATCAGTTGCCACTTTAGAAAATTTAGAGCAGAGACTGAGTTGCTGGACCTAATAAGGAAATTTTCAAGGATTTGTCAAAATAGCCAAAATAGCCAAATATTCAAAATACTCAAGATATTTAAAATACCCAAAATACCTGAGTGATACTGCTGATTTAGCTGGTACAGTCAAAATACTTGTTGGAAGGGTCAAATCACCTGAAATTTTGGACTGTTAAACTTCATCCTTTACCCTTAAATTTTTAGAAGATTGTCCAGACTACAATATCTAGTCTTAACATGATACACAGTGCATTAAAAACACTCATGGGAATATTACTCAGCCTTAGTAAAATAAAGGAAAATATATATACAGTGACTTCAAATATTATCCCAATATTTAGCTCTAATCTAATGCATACAATGACTTTAAAAACTGGCCCAACATTTGACTCTAATCTGGTGCATGAAGTATACTGCAATCACATAAATGAATAGCACTTATTATAGTAGGCCTGGATAGAGACTAATATAGACCTTGATGTTATGACTTTAATTGTAAGCAAACACAGAGAGCTAGAGCAAAGGTGAAATACTGAAAATATCAACTTTTAAAGAAAAAGTTAAAGCAAGAGTATTATGGCTTTGATTGATATTGAGCAGAGCTAACAAGAGCAAAGTTGGTGTGCAAGAAAACTAACTCAACTAGGGCAGGCAAAGAGAGTAAAGCTAAAAAGGAGATTTCACAGACTAAAAGAGCTAGCTTAAAGGAATATTAAATCAAAGGAGACTAATATTACAAGTACTCAAGTTTACAAATTTGAAACATCCAGATGCTTTATTATATATATGATACACAAGCCACAACAGATAAATATAGTAAGATAAACAATAAGAATAAAGGTAACAAGAATAGTAAAAACCACTTAAATATTATATCTTGTGCCACTAAGTCAACTCTGTTTTATCTCCAATGTAACTCTGATTGCTTTTATACTCAGAAAGCTATATGTTATCTAGTTTTCTTTACCTCCATCTCTTTCTATCTAATGATACTTACAACTTTATATTTGTTAACTCCATGTTATTTCAATATAACTCTGTAGTTATTTTATTCTCACTTCCTGTTCCTATTTATATTCAGGATACATTGGTACCTGCCTTTGTTTCTGAGACAACTTCTGTTTTATTTTCTTTTTTTCTTAGATAATCCACTTTTCTAAGATATAAGTACTGTAGCTTTGCACCTTGTACCTTAGTTTGAATATCAACATGACACAGTACTCTCTTTGTTACAGTTCTACCAAACATGATGGTTCACAGCATGTGACCATGAGAACTATTGAGCATGTGATGCAAATAATTGTGTGAACAAGTTGCCTTACAAGGATAACCCTAGGCTAAGGCTAAGTACTTATATCAGAGTATTCCCTTGCACCAGGTATTTGTTACAACTCTGGAACCCAGAGGCTATATCTAGACAAAGTGATGGAGGAGGAACACAAAGAAAGACTCTAATGGAGGATCCTGAGAGGGGCAACCAAGGAGGGAGTGATGAAGGAGGACTCGAAGGAGACTCGTGCCCAAGCAACTAAGGGCCTGTCCTAGAAAGGGCTGGATTCCAAAGAAGTGCTTAAAGCAGAATACAAAATGATAAAGTCTGAGGAGACTTTACCACCTGCACCCACCCCTTATATATTGCCTAGGGAGGCACATGGACCATGTAAGTAAGGCCTACCCTAGAGTACTACTATCTATGTAAACCAATAGCAGTAAGGAAGCACTATTAAATAGGTGAGGGAATAGCATGGAGCGGATATAAAGGGATGAGGCAGTGGCCTCGCAAATGACATGTGTGAAATGGAAGAGAAGGTCAGGGTTCAACATAAGGATGGGGATCTCTGCCACAGATGAGATTGTATCTCAGGATCTGTTAGATCCATGGAGATTAGATCAGATCTAGATTGGAAAGATCTTGGGCAGATCCAGGGAATATCCTCAGATGATGTCACATGACCACTAACCATAAAGAACTCATAAAGTATTGGCTAAGCCCTAGGCTAGGGTTATCCTGAAAAGGAGTAGGGTTCCCATGATCACGTGATGTAAAAGTGGTAGTTGCAAAGGAATCGCAACAGTATTAGTCACATGATGTGGCCAATCTCAGATGAGATCCAGATTCCTCCAATAATATCTGATCTGTGGCAGAGATCCAGATTGAATCTCCTTAGCCTTATGGTGGCCATGCCCAATTTATAGATTGGTACCAGTGCCTTCCATTTCTCCCACATCCTCATGGTATGGCTTCTCTTCCATTTTCCTTCCTAGATCCATAAGGCCACTGCCTCACTCCTTATTGCTGCTCCATGCTTATATATCTATTTAGAGGTCTAGAGCTACTTTAGCTATTGGTGACCATAGATAGCATACATTAGGGTAGGCTCCCTGTACATGGTCTGTGCACACTTGCAGACAATATATAAGGCAGGGGGTGCAAGCTGGGGAAACCCAGTCTTGCTCTTTTGACCTCTAGGCTAGATCTATAGCATTGATCTTAGGTCTTGATCCAAGAAGGATCCCACCTCTGCTTTCATCCACTGTCTGGCTTCCTGGTTTATACAAGGGCCCAGGTCTCATACTTTCACTTAGCCTAGTTCAGGGCCACTAGCATAAAAGCCCTAGCAGTTATTTAAGGATAGGAACAGGAGCATCCATTAAGGAAGACACAAGTATCAAGGCAGGATGGTTGCTTACCATTTCACTCTTCTTCTATTTTGAATCCTCTCTTGACCTTATAAGTAGATGCTATGCCTTTTACCTCTGTACCCAAGTCTCTATGACTTACTTTAACTCTTCAATTCTCTTTTTAATCTCTCTGAAATTTGAAGCACTAGAACTAGTGCAAAGATATACCATATAAAATAAAGCCAAGCCCCATTCAATCATTACTCCAGAATATTCCAGAGTAGATCTGAAATATACTTAGAGTTAAATATTAGAAAGGAAAATCAAGACTAAGGCTAGAGTTTTAAATGGTCTTATTAAAACTGGTGAACTTCTGATAATGTTGAAACTTCTTGTTTAAATATTCTGTTGGAATTTAGAGTTTCAAAGGGAGAAAAACTCCAGAGACAAACTCTAGATTTGAGTATACTGGTGGGGGCTCAAAACACAGAAGAAAATGTAATTTTGAAAACTTCTGGAGAAGTCTGGAGATTTTCTGAGAAAGAGTTAGGAGAAGTTTTTTTGATTGAATATAAAATGGAAACTACTGTTGAACTCATGTTTCAACAGCTACAATCTGGTGGATGCATAACTAGCAGTGACTTTGACCTAAAAGCTATTAGAACTTGACAAAGAAAAAAAGAGACTTAAATACTATAATTGAGCAAAGGTACAGTATTGGAAATAAATATGGCCAGGTAACTATAAGGCCAAGGAGATCCCATCTGGATCTCTGCCACAGATCAATTCTAATCTAGATCTTATCTCAAGATCTGCCATATCAGGTAATTAATACTGTATATAGGGGAATACTTTGATAAAGAACCAAATCTATGCCTAGGGTTAATTTTGTTTAGTCAAGCAAGTCTCATGGTCATGTGACAAGATCATTAGTATTTGCTAAGTGCATAACAGGCTTTAAGTATATCAGACTTGAAAAAACCCAGGCTTGAATCCAGCTCTTTATATATGCTACAAAAGTATGCACAGATCACACAGATTATATTAGTCTGGCCTACTCTAAACTATACTATAGTAAGCTGTTCAATGGCAAAAAAGAAGTGGAAATCTAAAAATACATGAGATTAAATATGAGATATAATGTCATGGCCTGGGCTTGTGATAGTGTGAAGATGTAAAGAGATGAAATGGTAAGATTTACCAGAATTATATAATATGACAATATAAAAAGTCAAAGAAAATGAAAAAAAATGGAAAAAAATAAAAGAAAGAAAAAGAGCATTATAACAAAATAGAACTTGGCTTTATTTTACCATGATGTGCCCTTGCACAACTTGGTGTTCTGATTTACTAAGGGGTTAAAGACAGAAAAGAGAGCAGTCTTATGGCTTAATAAAAGAAATAGACAAGACAAGAAGCATTAGGCCTAGTTATAATGAGATAGATTCTAAAGATTTTTGTCAATATTTGAACTGAGATACTATATACAAAGGTACAGTATTTATAATTTTAAAGTAGTAAAATGTTTAAAAGAGAAAAAGAGATGGGATTAAAATTATTTTAGAAGTAAGAGCAGATGCCAATGCATCTTGGAGACAAATGAAGATGTCAAAGATAATAGTGTCAAGTCATGTCAGACTGAAACTAAAAAATGACAGAAAGAAACAGGAAGAATGAAGAAACAGGAACAAAAAATAAGGGTGCAATAAGGTATGAAGTTGTAATAAAGTAGTCTAAAAGGAATAAAGTAAAAACTAAAATGTACTAAATAACTAAGAACAGAAACAGACTAGAGTTAGAGTTAAATTGAAAAGGAAATAGAGGGATAGGGAAGCTTGTACTAATAACTGGGTATTGTTATAATTCCATTTTTATTTATTTTTATTTTTATCCACTTTGTATTTTTACTTTGACTCTTCACATGTCACATCACATGACCATGGTAACCCTTACCATTTCACTCTTTCATATTTTCACCTCTTCACATATCACATTCTAGAACAGTCTAGACCATGACATCATTATCTGGCAGTTATTATGTGGTACTATTAAGGTACTTGCTCCTTTATTGCTATTGGTCAGCTTACTGTAGCATAGTTTAGGGCAGACCTTAGGTACATGGTCTGTGTACATCCCTGTAGCATATATAAAGGGCTGGCACAAGCTGGGGCAACCCAGTCTTGTGCACTTGAGCTCTAGGGCTTTATACAAGGCATTTGACTCTTCTACTCTTTTCTCTTTGCCTAGTTCTCAGTGGTACTAGCATAAAACCACTGCTTGTTAACACTTATCAGCATTAGCATTGAGACATGAGGACAGGATGGCAAGAAGCCATTTCAGATATTACAACTATAACTTCTTCTATTTGATATTTCCCTTACTATATTCTTTTTATCTTATACTAATGCTAACACATGTATAATACTTTATGTACATTGCATGGCTAAAGCTGTGCAATATCTGGGTAGTAATATAGTGGCTGCAGTGCCAAGTCTTCTTAAACTTGAGCACTTGTGCCACTAACCTTTTCTGGCTTCTTATGGTTAGCTCCCTTAGTCTCTGAGCCCCTCTTTGGTTATATTCCTTTTACTTTTGCCCTAGCCCCTGTGTTGTTAGTGTTTTCCTGCATTTTGCCTCTGTTATTGCTTTTCTTGGCTCTTGTTGCAAGCCAGAGGTACATAAAGAAGAATTAGTAAGCTAGAGTTGTTATGACTCTGAATTCCAGAGGCTAAATCTAGATGACTAGAGGAGAAGAAGAAACATGAAAGAAGAAACCAATGGAGGCTCTGAAGAGAAGCAATCAAGGAGGGATTGATGAAGGAGGACTCAGAAGAGACTCATGCCCATGCAACTATGGGCCTAACCTTGAAAGGATTGAAATCCAAAGAAGTGCTTAAAGCAAGGTACAGAAGTGATCAAGTCTGGAAAGACTTGACTACCCATATCTGCCCCTTATATATGGCCTAGGGAGGTGCACAGATCAACTAATACTAGCCTACCCTAAGGTACTGCTATCTATGGACACCAATAACAGTAAGGTCACACTATTAAATAAGAGAGGAGAAAGCATGGAGCAGGAATGAAGAGTGAGGCAGTGGTCTCATGAATCAAGGGATAATATGGAAGAGAAGAGAAGATCTCATAATGGAAGATCAGGATTACACATGAAAACAGAGATCTCTGTCACAGATGAGATCATAGAAGTAGATCTGAGGATCCTTCAGATCCATGGAGATACTACCAGATCTAGATGGGAAAGATCCATGGGCAGATCCTGGGAAGATCCCAGATCCTCCTAGTCATGTGACCACTGATCATAAGGTACTTGTAAGAAATAGCCAAGCCCCAGGCTAGGGTTATCTGAAAAGGAGTATTGTTCCCATGATCATGTGATATAAAAGTAATGGTTGCACAAGGTGTGTGACAAGAGTAGCTTGGTGGCAAGCTCTGAGTGCAAGTACCAGGCATAAGCTGGGCTAGAATTGAATTCAAATTATGAAATATAATAAGTTTATAGGAAAGTTAGCCAAGAGAATAGTATAAACCATAACAAAGAGTAATAAAGACTTGAAAACATTGAAGACTAAGGGAGCAGGCTATTAGGGATTAAAAAAAGAAAGTCTGTAGCATGAGCACTCAAATCTGAAAAAAAAAACTTGAAATATCCAGATATTCTAATATAGTATTATATTCCATATTTCAGATTCAATTCTAATCTGACTTCTATTTGGTTTTCTGCACTTAGTGCTTGCCAGTAAGCTATACTAGTCCCTAATTCTTCTTCATGCAACTCTGGCCCTCCCACTACTACTCTATTTTACTCCAGTTGCACATGTGTTTTTCTTTTCCCTAGTATTATTATAGTTTCTTCAACCCTCTGTTCTCTCTTTACTCTAATTCTGACTTTAGCTTTGTTTTCATTCTTAGTCACTTACTACATCTTAGTTCTTACCTTATTCTCTTCAGACTATTTTATTTCAGCTCCACACTTTCTTTCACTCCTGTTCCTTTTTCTCCTGTTTTGACTCTTGCCTCTTTCTGCTATCCTTTAGTTTTAGTTCTAATATAATTGGACATTGTCTTCTCTAATATATTTATTCATCTTCTAGATATCTTGGCATCTACTCTTACTTCTAAGACAACTCTAGTCTCTTTTCCCTTTCTTGCTTAGACTTTGTGCTACTCTAAAACTATAAGTACTGTAACTCCCATATGTAGTATCTTAGTTTGAATATTAACAAAAACACCCCTGTCTTGACTTTGTCCTAACTCTAACCAAGCCTCCTAGCTTACCCTCTGACTCTTCAGGTCACTCCAAAGTACCTTTGAGCCTCAATAGAATTCTTAAGAAAATTCTAAGTGCCTGATCTCATTATAACTGGGCCTAATATTTCTTGTCTGTCTTTTATATTAAGCCATAAGACCACTCTCCTTTATATCTCTGATCTCTTCATAAATTGGAACACTGAGTTGCTGCAAGGGTACACCATATAAGGTAGATCCAAGTCCTGTTTAACCTCAAAAAAGCTCTTCTCAACCTTCCAGAAATCTCTGGACTTTTTTAAAAGCCCTCAAAGATACATTCTCATCCATTGATTGAGCCACATTAGTGTGTTTAATCCCAGAGTTTGTTTCTAGAGCTCTCCTTCTTAGTTACCCCTAACAGTATTTTGCACCTAGTGTTCACTCTCTCTAGTATTCCTCTGTGATCTAGCAGTATGCTTGACCCAGAACTTCTTTTAGCTCTTTAGGATTAGGTGGGACAGAGTTTTAAGCATCAAGATACTGTTTTCAACAGTGTATTCAAGCATAGTCCACTTTATTTTAACATGCAGTAACTTCAAAAAACATTTCAATATCTAATCTAGATATAGGATCCATGGGAATTTCATTTTGCTTTCATAAGATCATTATAGTACTTACTTATGGCTACAATTTGGCCTTAGGTCATGTGATTTGGTCCAATGGCTGTAGAAATATGGCCATTTGAAAACAAAGACTCTATTGGAATATTTTACATACTTTTGGTTATCAGAATATAATTAGTACTTAATATAACCCCCCTTTGCTTTAAGGGCTGCTTTGACCCTTCTAGGCATGCTTTCAATCAATACCTAACACTTTTCCACTGATATCTTCTCCCACTCCATTTTAGTCCTATCTTAAAGCTCCTTTATTTTTTTAGGAGGTATTAAAACTTTAAACTGTTAAAAACTGTTAAAACAGTGTCAAGATGCTTAAACTCTGTTAACCTAATTCTTAGATGCTAAAGAAACTTCTAGGTTAAGCATATTGCTAAAACATAGAGGAATACTAGAGGAAATAGGCTCTAGATGCAAGATACTATTAAGACTTAGGGTAAGAGAGAAGAAAAACTCCAAAAGCAAACTTTGGGGTTGGGTGCACTGATGTGGCTCAGCCTGTGGGTAAGGACATAGCTCCAGGGGCTTTCAAAGAAGTCTGGAGATTGCCAGAAGATTAAGAAGAGCTTTCCTTGGATTAAACAGGACTTGGCTTTATTTTATGTGAAAAATCTTTTTATAGCTCAGTGTTCCAATTTATGGAGGGGTTAGAGAATGAGAAAAGAGTGGTCTCATGGCTTAACAC